>CM019695.1:50532869-50565369 GCA_009760885.1 Achatina immaculata
TGCCACCACTCATCTATAACACATCTATCAAAAGGTATATCTGCCACCACTCATCTATAACACATCTATCACGAGGTATATCTGCCACCACTCATCTATAACACATCTATCACAAGGTATATCTGCCACCACTCATCTATAACACATCTATCACAAGGTATATCTGCCACCACTCATCTATAACACATCTATCACAAGGTATATCTGCCACCACTCATGTATAACACATCTATCACGAAGTATATCTGCCACCACTCATGTATAACACATCTATCACGAGGTATATCTGCCACCACTCATCTATAACACATCTATCACAAGGTAATTCTGCCACCACTCATCTATAACATATCTATCACGAGGTATATCTGCCACCACTCATCTATAACACATCTATCACAAGGTAATTCTGCCACCACTCATCTATAACATATCTATCACGAGGTATATCTGCCACCACTCATCTATAACACATCTATCATGAGGTATATCTGCCACCACTCATCTATAACACATCTATCAAAAGGTATATCTGCCACCACTCATCTATAACACATCTATCACAAGGTATATCTGCCACCACTCATGTATAACACATCTATCACAAGGTATATCTGCCACCACTCATGTATAACACATCTATCACGAAGTATATCTGCGACCACTCATCTATAACACATCTATCACGAGGTATATCTGCCACCACTCATCTATAACACATCTATCACAAGGTAATTCTGCCACCACTCATCTATAACACATCTATCAAAAGGTATATCTGCCACCACTCATCTATAACACATCTATCACGAGGTATATCTGCCACCACTCATCTATAACACATCTATCAAAAGGTATATCTGCCACCACTCATCTATAACACATCTATCACGAGGTATATCTGCCACCACTCATCTATAACACATCTATCACAAGGTATATCTGCCACCACTCATCTATAACACATCTATCACAAGGTATATCTGCCACCACTCATCTATAACACATCTATCACAAGGTATATCTGCCACCACTCATGTATAACACATCTATCACGAAGTATATCTGCCACCACTCATGTATAACACATCTATCACGAGGTATATCTGCCACCACTCATCTATAACACATCTATCACAAGGTAATTCTGCCACCACTCATCTATAACATATCTATCACGAGGTATATCTGCCACCACTCATCTATAACACATCTATCACAAGGTAATTCTGCCACCACTCATCTATAACATATCTATCACGAGGTATATCTGCCACCACTCATCTATAACACATCTATCATGAGGTATATCTGCCACCACTCATGTATAACACATCTATCACAAAGTATATATGCCACCACTCATGTATAACACATCTATCACAAGGTATATCTGCCACCACTCATGTATAACACATCTATCACGAAGTATATCTGCACCATTCGTGTATAAGACATCTATCATGAGGTATATCTGCACCATTCGTGTATAAGACATCTATCACAAGGTATATCTGCACCATTCGTGTATAAGACATCTATCATGAGGTATATCTGCACCATTCGTGTATAAGACATCTACCATGAGGTATATCTGCGACTTTCACATATTTCTTGAGTATTTCTTTGTACACAAAACTAACCCAGCCTGCAGTTTAGGGAAAGAGTTTAAGATCATGTTCTGTGAGTGCCAACTGCACTTTACGGGGAAATGTATTATTATTATTATTATTATTATTATTATTATTATTATTACTCAAGTGTGTGGGTGGTGAACCGGTTAGTGTATTCGTGTCATCATCATCATCATCAGGTGCCGTGCCAACTGGCGTTGGCTATTATGCTTCTCCAGAGTACACGATCCTTCATGCAGGCTATCAGCTCAGTTGGTGATCTCCTCTCACACCATCCCGTCAGACTGTCCAGTATCATTTCTCTTGGTCTTCCTCTTGATCTTCTTCCTTCTATTTTTCCTGTTGTTATAATATTTTCAATGCCCCCTCTTCTCATTGCATGTCCTATGAAAGTACATTGTCTCTCTCTTATCTTTCTGACAAGGTTTTTTGTCTCTCCAGCTCTTCTCATACATTCTTCATTAGTTATTTTTGCTGTCCAGGGGATTCGCAACATTCTTCTAATAAACCACATTTCTGCTGCTTCCAATGATTTTTGTGCAGACTTGTCTATTGTCCATGATTCACTTCCATATAACAAGACAGGTTCAATATAGCATTTTAGGACTCGTTTTCTAACATTCATTGATAAAGATGTGTTAGCTAATATGTTTCTCCTTCTCTGAAATGCAGTCTTTGCTTGGCCTATTCTGTTCCTAATTTCTGTTCTGCATTTCCCATCTGAAGTTATTACTGCTCCAAGGTATTTGAATTTCTGCACCTGCTTTAGAATAGTTCCATTTAATTTTATACTGCATGCTGGTGGATTCTGTTTCTTAGATATAACCATAGTCTCTGTTTTTTTGATGTTCAAAGTAAGGCCTTTCTGTTCACTTTCTTTGGCGACTTTATCCAAGAGATTTTGCAGGTCTTGTTGGTTCTCAGCTATCAGTACTGTGTCGTCAGCATACCGAAGGTTGTTAATATTGTATCCTCCAATTTTTATGCCTGGTTCTGTGATGATTGTTCTTAGAATATTCTCACTATACAGAGAAAAAAGGTCTGGAGATAGTACAGATCCTTGTCGCACCTCTTGTTTTATAGGTTGATATTTTCCAATTCTATTTTCAACTCGAACTGCTGCTTCTTGCTGCCAGTATAGATGTTTTACAATCCTCAGGTCTTTGCCGTCTATGTTGATGTCTTCAAGCATTTTAATAATTTCATTATGTTTCACATTGTCGAATGCCTTGGTGTAATCAATGAAGCATAAGCAGAGATCTTTCTGTACTTCTAAAGCTCTTTCTGTTAGTGTTCGTAAAGCATAACTGGCATTGTGTGTACCCTTTTCCTTCACCAAATGCAGTCTTTGCTTGGCCTATTCTGTTCCTAATTTCTGTTCTGCATTTCCCATCTGAAGTTATTACTGCTCCAAGGTATTTGAATTTCTGCACCTGCTTTAGAATAGTTCCATTTAATTTTATACTGCATGCTGGTGGATTCTGTTTCTTAGATATAACCATAGTCTCTGTTTTTTTGATGTTCAAAGTAAGGCCTTTCTGTTCACTTTCTTTGGCGACTTTATCCAAGAGATTTTGCAGGTCTTGTTGGTTCTCAGCTATCAGTACTGTGTCGTCAGCATACCGAAGGTTGTTAATATTGTATCCTCCAATTTTTATGCCTGGTTCTGTGATGATTGTTCTTAGAATATTCTCACTATACAGAGAAAAAAGGTCTGGAGATAGTACAGATCCTTGTCGCACCTCTTGTTTTATAGGTTGATATTTTCCAATTCTATTTTCAACTCGAACTGCTGCTTCTTGCTGCCAGTATAGATGTTTTACAATCCTCAGGTCTTTGCCGTCTATGTTGATGTCTTCAAGCATTTTAATAATTTCATTATGTTTCACATTGTCGAATGCCTTGGTGTAATCAATGAAGCATAAGCAGAGATCTTTCTGTACTTCTAAAGCTCTTTCTGTTAGTGTTCGTAAAGCATAACTGGCATTGTGTGTACCCTTTTCCTTCACCAAATCCAAACTGTTCATCTGCTATTTCATTTTTATCTTTTTCCTTGTTCTTCTCATAATGATTCTCAGAAGTAGCTTTGTTATGTGACATGAGAGGCTGATAGTAAGGTGGTCATCACATTCCTTTGCACCTGGTTTCTTTGGTAATGCTATAAACGTGGATTTAATCAGGTCACTAGGAATATAACCACTGTTGTAAATGTCATTCAGTAACTTGGTTATTATTTTTATTCCTATCTCCTCTAGCGCCTCTATTTCTTCTATTGTTATATTATCAGGCCCAGTCGCTTTTCCTTTCTTCATGTGTTTGATGGCATCTATGATTTCATCTTCAAGTATTGGTGGTCCCTCACAGTTTTCAGTATCTGGTGTTAATTCTGGTCTTTCTCCTCCATATAGCTCACCGATGTACTCTGTCTATCTGTCCACAATGTCTTCTTTTCCCATTAACATTTTACCTTCTTTCGATTTCAGGCATCCTGTGGTATATTTTGTTTTCCTGCCTGTGAGTTCACTAATTCGTTTGTGCATGTTTTTGCTGTCTTTATTATGAGAGTCCTCTATCTGTCTGCACTGTTCATTTAACCATACTTCCGTTGCTTCTCTGCATTTGCATCTTATTTCTTTATTTATCTTGCTATATTTTTCTTGGGTATTGGGTATTTTTACTCCTCCTCCTCCTGTCCATCAGTCCAAACATGTCGCCTGTCATCCATTTATTTTTAAGGGCTTGCATTTTTGGTGGTATTATCTGAACTGATGGCCTGCATGAAGGATCGGGTACTCTGGAGAAGCATAATAGCCAACGCCAGTCGGCACGGCACATGATGATGGTGATGATGATGATGATGATGATGATTATCGCCTTAACAGTTTGGTGGATAGAATCTCTTAACATTGCCCATTGTTCATCTATACTATTTATTTTTGCTATTGCATTGTATTTATTGGTTATAATAACTCTGTATTGTTCTCGCAGTTCTTGGTCATTTTTAAGGAGTTCTGTATTCAGTTTGATGTTTCTCACTTTTCTGCATGCTTTCTTTAGCTTTATTCTAATTTTTCCACACAGTGGGTCATGGTCACTATTGCAGTCAGCTCCTTGCATGGTTTTTGTTGTCAGTAATGCATTGCGGAATCGTTTGTTGATTAATACGTAGTCTATCTGGTTAAAAGTCTTCTTGTCTGGGGTGCACCACGTTGCCAGTCTTCGAGGATGTTGTTTAAACCAGGTGTTTCCTACAACCATGCTATGTATTCTTGCCTATTCAATTAATTTACTACCTCTGTCATTCCTCTCCCCCAGTCCATAGTCACCAACGATGTCTGAAGTTCTTCCTTTACCAACTTTGGCGTTAAAATCTCCCATGACTATGGTAGCTTCATGTGACTTTGTGTGTTTTAGGGCTGTCTCTATGTCATTATAAAACAGCTGTACATCTTCTTCATAATTTTCAGATGTTAAAGCATACACTTGTATAATATTTATGTTTAGTGGTCGTCCTTTCAGTTGGGCTAGCAGGACTCGGTCCGAGATGTTCAAATATCCTACAACTGTCCTTGGCGTTTTTTCATCAAATATAATTCCTACTCCTCGTTCATGTTTCTCACTTCCTGAATATATTATTGTATATTTATCAGAGTTTATCTTCCCTGCACCTGTCCATCTAACTTCACTCATTCCTAATATGTTGATCTTCATCCTTTCCATTTCCATCTTTACATTTTCTAATTTCCCAGCCTGGAATAAAGTTCTAACATTCCATGTTGCTATTTTTATCATGTTAGTTTTGCCTCCAGTAGCTTAATGACGATCTGGCCTCATCTGTGGGTCGTGAGTTGCCCTATCGGACGAGGCTGTTCCAGAGGAACATCCATTAACGTCGTTCATGACAAATCTCTTACTCTGAATAAGCGTAATTGTTCTTGGGAGCTACAACAGTGGTTTCCCGTTGCCTTCTGTCGGTTTGTGTACGAACTTTCCGCTAGCCTTTGGACTCCCTGTCCTACCTACAAGGCAGCGAGAGCGAGGGTTTTTAAGGCGCCTTTTACCCACCTGGTATTCCTTTCACTGAGTACGTGAGGCACTTTATAGGAGTAGTAGAGCCAACTGCCATCTCACCTCGCTCTCTGAGTCTACAGCTGTAGCATAGCCTTGTAAGTAATGATTATAGTTATTATAATTATTATTATTATTATTAGTGACATGATCAGGAATAAAGAATTATTGGGGGGCAGAGAAGTTATAGTTAGAGGAGCGAGGAACGGATACTCGGTACTTCAAAGACCTGATCAAAGGTAAAACCGTATCGATAGATCTGATAGATCGTGAGAGTGGTCCAGTTCTAGAGGTGCGACTTCGCGCGCACATGCAGTAGCCCAGGGGGAACAATTGACCAGTAGATCAAAGACTGAACAGAGAACGGACTAGGTCCCGAAGCAGGTAACATGAAAGAGATGGTGGACTTGTTAATGGGAGGTAACAATTAGACGACGGAGATGAAAGAGACTAAAGTGAAGACGCCAGTTGCGACCGGTTTTGGCGTGGTCAGAACTTACGAATATAAAGAAGGGAGGAGGATTCAGAAAGGAGGGCCAGAGGAGAGCAGATAGGGGTTCTGATAGAGGAGGAGGCAGAGAGAGATTTTGATAGAGGAGGACCAAAAGGTCCTAAACAAGTAGTCTAATAGAAGAACATAACAGATAGAGAAGTAGTGTTAGATTGAACTAGTGTAGCAAGAGATCGTACAGTAATTGTTATCAAGAGCTTTTGTATTACTGAATATTGTGAACGCTGCTTAAATACTGCTTGTAGAATTATGAGAATTTTGATATTGTGATTTTGTGAGATTTCGTGCTACTATGATGAAAATAATGAAATGTGTATAATCTTGCCTATGCCTATTATTACAAGTGAGTTATCAGCTATACGTATTGATCATATTGATATTATTTGTCAAATTAAAATGAATCAGTGAAATGTTCATGAGAAATCTTCTATTGCCATGTATGTGAAACTTCGACGTGTGATGTACCAAGGTGAGATGTGATGATAATAGAACATTCAATAATAACAATAATAATGAACAATATAAATGAACTAAAACATTGTTATACAGCCAGTTGGTCTGCGTCTGCTTATTTGGGTTAGTGTAGCATGGCCTTGTAAGTAATGATTATAGTTGTTATTATTATTAATGAATATGGTTATGAAAACATACTGTAAACAAAATAGTAACATCGAATAGCGACAGAGAAAAGTAGGTAGGAAAGGAAGAGAAAGGTATAAAACTTCCATAACATTAGAACAAGACGCGGACAAAAGTAAATAGTGGAAACAGGGAATAGAAAAAGACGAGACTCAGTGACGCTAAGATATAGGTAATACAAAGACAGTGACGCTAAGATATAGGTAATACAAATACGGTGACGCTACGATATAGGTAATACAAAGGTAGGACGCCAGAAAGTAGGATGTTCCAGTGATAAAGCGGTGACTGGACATTGACACGTGTAAACAAAACAGAAAAGACGAATAGAAAAGTGCAGACACAATGAAAAGCGAGGACACAGTAAAACTCCGGCAGGAAAGAGCAAGGTAATGACTTAGGTAAATAATAATTGTTTAGAAGAAACTGACACGCGTTAGGACGCTATTGTACATGGTTTTTAAATAAAGGAGTGACCAACTCGGCCAGCTGGCCAATTAAACATTTAGAGGCGTGGCCTATTGGACAACTGACTTACGACATATAAGCCACGGAGCAATTTGAGTGACGGACAGTCAGAACGCTCATGGAAACCAGTGAACATCTGAAGGGTGGAGCCAGAATACTTATTGGTTAATCCGTCAAGATGGACTTGAAGATAAAACGGTGAGCAGAGAGACAGGTGGAACCAAGAAGTTCGGAAGTGGAAGAGAGAAAGAAGTAACGAAGTAGAAGAGAGAGGAGACAAAGGAGGGAGATCGTCAGAACACCGTCGGTCCGGCAAGTAGCGACTGACCAGAACTACAAGAAGGATGGTCAGTGCACGTGGTCAGTTAAGAGTGAAGAAAGAAGGTCCGACCAGAACAGCCAAGAAGCCATCAGATGAGAGATAAGAACAGAAGTACGGAGAAGAGGCAAGTAGACTTTGCTCGTTAGTACACTGCGATTGAGAGACGGCAGAGGAAGACCGTCAGAAGAAATCAGAAGACAGACAAGAGAAGAAAGAGGACGAGACGCTATAAAAGCAGAAGTAGTGTTAGACGGAAGATGGTTTTCAAGTGATTCAAATGTTTAAGAAGTGTAGAATATTGAGAATTTGAGAAATTGAGAAATGCTGCATGTAGAATATGATAGAGTTTGATATTGTGAACAAACGATTAAATGTTTCAATCCAAGTGACATAGTCAACAATACATCTTGAACTTATTTGTCAGAATTAAATAAATAATGTAGGGAACATTTTCATCGGACTTGCTCTAGATTTAGTGAAGTGGTAATGTTTTGTGAAACCTGTGATGTTTTAATGAAAGAGCATCTTTAAACTTCAATTCTATAATATGGAACTATTCAACAATAATGTGATAATTTACAACTTGAAAATATTGTATTAGTTTATTTGTCTAAAGTAATTTTAGTACATCAATGTAGAGAAATAAACTTTTTAAAAATAAATTTATTTAAATGTTCAAAATCTTTGGGTTATTTTCTCAGATAATTTGTACACTTTCTTATTCCACGACAAAAGAGAAGATAGTAGTTGGTATGAGACACCGAGACACATCTGCTAGCACAAAGAAACGATCCAAGACATATTCTAGGTGTCTGCAGTGGGAAAAATCTAATAATACAAGAAAGCAATCCAACTTATTCAAGAGTCTGAACTGCAGAAACAGAATATAGAAGCTAAAGAATAAGGAGAAGACGTCGTCGACGACGACGACGACGACGATGATGATGATGATGATGATGATGATGATCTTCCAACAAGAACAGTCTAGGTCTCCAGTATTTCTGCTCAGCTACACTACATAATTACTCTAAATTATATTTACTAAACTAGAACTTCAAGAAGGATTAATTTAACCATGAAAGAAACATTATCTACATAGAGCCTCTTAGGGTAAAGAATGCCAAAGTTTTTCATGAAAATGTGTCTTTTTGTACGTGTAGATGATAGCAATGTACCTTTTTTGTACAACTTTTATAATGTGAAGTGTCCAGACTCTGACTTGGGAACTTATATTAAGACAGAAAAAGGGTAAGAAGAAAAAATTTCTTTCGCTGGAGTTTGTTTGAATGTACTGTAGCCTCACTTTTATATTCTTTTGTCATAAACATGTGTTACACGTCTTGCTGATTTCATGGATGCTACTGTACAGTTTTCATCGTGATTATTAAATATAGTTCACCAGACTATACGTAGCCTCGACCAGACTATACGTAGCCTCCACCAGACTATACGTAACCTCCACCAGACTATACGTAGCCTCCACCAGACTATACGTAGCCTCCACCAGACTATACGTAACCTCCACCAGACTATACGTAGCCTCCACGTTGCTCTTCACGATGTCCGATCGCCTTCTAACATGGCTTGGAAACGTGCACGATACATGGACGAAATTTTGTTTGTCTCAAGTATGATCTCAAGGAATAATCTCGTGAGATCATGTTTCATTTATACTGAAAAAACTCCCACCAATTTCCATGCTAACTGTCAAACAATCAATGTTAAATCGTTATTATGTGAATGAATTCTTCTATTTGTAATGTATTTTTTGTCTGTGGAAGAAGATTACAGTTAGAGTTTTTCTTTTTTAATCTCAGCTGTTTTATGTGTTCTTTCAGTGTTTTTATGTTTCATCTCTTTCAGCTGGACCGATTTTTTCTTGTTACAGACACATGTGATAAAATATTTTTTTTTACTTTCGTTGCTGATTCTTGTAGAATTTTTGGCCGTTTCTTCTTCATCTTTTATATTCTTCCACGAGGCTGAACGAAAGAGGAGAAGCGTCTTGAATAATCTGAGTAGTGTATCCAGCCTCGTGAAGCGGTTAAAACAGGGAAATCAAAGTCACCTGGGAATACAGCCCAGGGACATTGGACAGTCTGACGAGATGGTGTGAGAGGAGATCATCAACTGAGCTGATGGCCTGCATGAAGGATCTGGAGAAGCATAATAGCCAACGCCAGTCGACACGGCACATGATGATGATGATGATGATCCAGTGCCCTGATAGTCGAGAAAGGGTTACTTTAATGAAGATGTGAGAGGTTGTGTTGCCTTTCTGAGTGCGCTGTTGTCTGCCGGACTGTTCTAGATGTTGGTGAGTAGTTGATGTTTCTGTTGCCACTGAGTGGACTTAGTTCTTTAGTTGATGTTTCTGTTGTCACTGAGTGGACGTAGTTCTTTAGTTGATGTTTCTGTTGCCACTGACTGGACGTAGTTCTTTTGGTGAGTAGTTGATGTTTCTGTTGCCACTGAGTGGACTTAGTTCTTTAGTTGATGTTTCTGTTGCCACTGACTGGACTTAGTTCTTTAGTTGATGTTTCTGTTGCCACTGAGTGGACATGGTTCTTTAGTTGATGTTTCTGTTGTCACTGAGTGGACGTAGTTCTTTAGTTGATGTTTCTGTTGCCACTGAGTGGACATAGTTCTTTTGGTGAGTAGTTGATGTTTCTGTTGCCACTGAGTGGACGTAGTTCTTTAGTTGATGTTTCTGTTGCCACTGACTGGACTTAGTTCTTTAGTTGATGTTTCTGTTGCCACTGAGTGGACGTAGTTCTTTAGTTGATGTTTCTGTTGCCACTGACTGGACGTAGTTCTTTAGTTGATGTTTCTGTTGCCACTGAGTGGACATAGTTCTTTTGGTGAGTAGTTGATGTTTCTGTTGCCACTGACTGGACGTAGTTCTTTAGTTGATGTTTCTGTTGCCACTGACTGGACGTAGTTCTTTAGTTGATGTTTCTGTTGCCACTGAGTGGACATAGTTCTTTAGTTGATGTTTCTGTTGCCACTGACTGGACGTAGTTCTTTAGTTGATGTTTCTGTTGCCACTGAGTGGACATAGTTCTTTTGGTGAGTAGTTGATGTTTCTGTTGCCACTGACTGGACGTAGTTCTTTAGTTGATGTTTCTGTTGCCACTGACTGGACTTAGTTCTTTAGTTGATGTTTCTGTTGCCACTGAGTGGACTTAGTTCTTTAGTTGATGTTTCTGTTGCCACTGACTGGACTTAGTTCTTTAGTTGATGTTTCTGTTACCACTGACTGGACGTAGTTCTTTAGTTGATGTTTCTGTTGCCACTGACTGGACGTAGTTCTTTAGTTGATGTTTCTGTTACCACTGACTGGACGTAGTTCTTTAGTTGATGTTTCTGTTACCACTGACTGGACGTAGTTCTTTAGTTGATGTTTCTGTTGCCACTGAGTGGACTTAGTTCTTTAGTTGATGTTTCTGTTGCCACTGAGTGGACATAGTTCTTTAGTTGATGTTTCTGTTGCCACTGAGTGGACTTAGTTCTTTAGTTGATGTTTCTGTTCCCACTGACTGGACGTAGTTCTTTAGTTGATGTTTCTGTTGCCACTGAGTGGACATAGTTCTTTAGTTGATGTTTCTGTTGCCACTGACTGGACTTAGTTCTTTAGTTGATGTTTCTGTTGCCACTGACTGGACGTAGTTCTTTAGTTGATGTTTCTGTTGCCACTGAGTGGACGTAGTTCTTTAGTTGATGTTTCTGTTGCCACTGAGTGGACATAGTTCTTTTGGTGAGTAGTTGATGTTTCTGTTGCCACTGACTGGACGTAGTTCTTTAGTTGATGTTTCTGTTGCCACTGAGTGGACATAGTTCTTTTGGTGAGTAGTTGATGTTTCTGTTGCCACTGACTGGACGTAGTTCTTTAGTTGATGTTTCTGTTGCCACTGACTGGACGTAGTTCTTTAGTTGATGTTTCTGTTGCCACTGACTGGACATAGTTCTTTAGTTGATGTTTCTGTTGCCACTGACTGGACATAGTTCTTTAGTTGATGTTTCTGTTGCCACTGACTGGACGTAGTTCTTTAGTTGATGTTTCTGTTGCCACTGACTGGACGTAGTTCTTTAGTTGATGTTTCTGTTGCCACTGACTGGACGTAGTTCTTTAGTTGATGTTTCTGTTGCCACTGAGTGGACATAGTTCTTTAGTTGATGTTTCTGTTGCCACTGACTGGACGTAGTTCTTTAGTTGATGTTTCTGTTGCCATTGAGTGGACTTAGTTCTTTAGTTGATGTTTCTGTTGCCACTGAGTGGACGTAGTTCTTTAGTTGATGTTTCTGTTGCCACTGAGTGGACATAGTTCTTTTGGTGAGTAGTTGATGTTTCTGTTGCCACTGACTGGACTTAGTTCTTTAGTTGATGTTTCTGTTGCCACTGACTGGACGTAGTTCTTTAGTTGATGTTTCTGTTGCCACTGAGTGGACATAGTTCTTTTGGTGAGTAGTTGATGTTTCTGTTGCCACTGAGTGGACGTAGTTCTTTAGTTGATGTTTCTGTTGCCACTGACTGGACGTAGTTCTTTAGTTGATGTTTCTGTTGCCACTGAGTGGACATAGTTCTTTTGGTGAGTAGTTGATGTTTCTGTTGCCACTGACTGGACGTAGTTCTTTAGTTGATGTTTCTGTTGCCACTGAGTGGACATAGTTCTTTAGTTGATGTTTCTGTTGCCACTGACTGGACGTAGTTCTTTAGTTGATGTTTCTGTTGCCACTGAGTGGACATAGTTCTTTTGGTGAGTAGTTGATGTTTCTGTTGCCACTGAGTGGACTTAGTTCTTTAGTTGATGTTTCTGTTGCCACTGACTGGACGTAGTTCTTTAGTTGATGTTTCTGTTGCCACTGACTGGACGTAGTTCTATTAAATGCCGAGGGGACAGGATTAGAGAAGCATTTCCAGTACTCATCTCTCACCGAAAGATCGCCGCGCCCCAGAAATTGGGACCTGACTCCCTCAGGAGCAGGGGAGAGAAAGAGATTTAGGCAGAAACACTGATTAGGTCAACCCGTAGCGTGACGAACCTACCCTGGGCGCCGGAGTGTCAGGCCAACATGCGTCTGTACACTGTTAACTGAGTGCCTTTAGTTCTTCCGTCTGTACACTGTTAACTGAATGCCTTTAGTTCTTCCGTCTGTACACTGTTAACTGAATGCCTTTAGTTCTTCAGTCTGTACACTGTTAACTGAGTGCCTTTAGTTCTTCAGTCTGTACACTGTTAACTGAGTGCCTTTAGTTCTTCAGTCTGTACACTGTTAACTGAGTGCCTTTAGTTCTTCAGTCTGTACACTGTTAACTGAGTGCCTTTAGTTCTTCAGTCTGTACACTGTTAACTGAGTGCCTTTAGTTCTTCAGTCTGTAAACTGTTAACTGAGTGCCTTTAGCTCTTCAGTCTGTAAACTGTTAACTGAGTGCCTTTAGTTCTTCAGTCTGTAAACTGTTAACTGAGTGCCTTTAGTTCTTCAGTCTGTAAACTGTTAACTGAGTGCCTTTAGTTCTTCAGTCTGTACACTGTTAACTGAGTGCCTTTAGTTCTTCAGTCTGTACACCGTTAACTGAGTGCCTTTAGTTTTTCAGAGTGTATAAAATAGGAAAAAGTAGGAGCAGCTTTATTACTTAACGATTACAAAGTTATGACGTTTCGGCGTGAGCCTTAATCATACAAAAACATACAGGACGAAGAAATAGAGAGAGGAGATAAAGTATAGATTCACATGAATACTATTTTTTTTAAACATGTAAAAATACTTAGCTGTAAATTGCAAGGTGTCGCTTGTCCGGCGGTGTGTGTTGGGAATGGATTTAGTAGAACGTGGAGACTGTTTAAATAGAGACCTGTGACATGTGGTCGGTGGGTTGTAACTGAGGGTGGTGGATGGGGAACCGGGGAGGGGAGAGAGAGTAATACAATATTGACCTAGCTAGGAGAAGTTGAAACAGATGATTGGGGAAGAGGGGTTGCAGAGTGATGCTGTGAGGAAGTTTGAAAAGTAAGAAAGGGTAGACTTATGGAGAGGTACTATAATGATTGAAGAGAATGATACGTGTAGCTAAACAGCAAGTTTAACCCATGTGGCTCCAGCGTCCCATAATTTTGAATGCAGCGGTTCTCAAGTGCCAGGCAGCAGGTGTCATCTGCGTGACATTGTTTGATGGCTGTTACCAGAAAATCAGATTTGCCTCTGTGGTTGGGGCCATTGAAATGATTTGGGACTGGTTTCGAAGCATGCTGGGCGATGTCGTACAGATGGTTTTGCATGCGGTCCCCTAATCTGAGGCCAGTCTCACCAATATATGTTATCCTGCATCTTTTACAAACGATGACATATATCACATTACAGGACTCGCATGTGAATCCTTTATGAAGAGTGAGGATAGTTTTGGGAAAGGTGATTGTTTTCGTTTCCCAGACTACCGGGCAGGTAACGCAGCGGGGGCGGTTACATTTTCTGGTACCAACATATGTAAGGCTCTGCTTCAAGTGGCTGTGGACGAGGATGTCCTTAAGGTTTGGCTCATGTTTGTATGCCAATAGGGGTAGATCAGAGAAAATGTCGCGAGTGTCGGACTTGAGTTCGATAATCGGCAGATGACGATAAAGAATTTTCTTAACCGTCTGACCATGCGGGTGGAAAGGCAGTATTAACTTAACTCTGTCAGATGGAGTAACAGGCTTTTTCCTGAGTACTTCTTTGCTGCTCTCTATTTGGATACGGTTGAAGGCTTCACGAAGGACCTTTTCTGGGTAGTGGCGATGACGGAAAAATTCTAATAACTTGTTGGGCTGATCTATAAAATCCAAATTATCCTGACATATGCGGCGAAGACGGAGGAGTTGGGAGTATGGGATGGAGTTCTTACAGGCTTCAGGATGGGAGGAGGTATAAAGCAAATAGATGTGGCTGTCGGTGGGCTTGTAAAATACAGAGGTGACAAGCCAGCTTGTGCCAATAGAAATTTTAATGTCTAAAAGGTTAAAAGATTTGTCAGAAATTTCACAAGTGAATTTTATGTTGTTATTGAGTGTGTTGACGAATTCAATACATTTTTTAAGGTCTTCCTGTGACATACTTGTGATTCCAATGCCATCATCGATGTACCTTTTATAGAATTCTGGAAGTCTGCCTGTGTAGGTTTCCCATAATTTAACTTCCAGAAAGCCCATAAATAGACATGGATAACTAGGACCCATTTTCGTTCCTATGGCAACACCACTGATTTGCTTTAGTTTTTCAGTCCATGAATGATGTTTGAGGTGACTTTACTTTTCTTTGTTAGCTAGACGCGGTGCCAGGTGCTCTGCGGGGGGGGGGGGGTTGCGAGAGGGGGAGGGTTAGCATGAAACCTATTATGATTTGGTAAAGAATATAACCAACCACCCAACCCACTTTCTTATATCTAAAGATGTACCGATCAGCCGCTCATGTTCACGGCAACTTTACTCCAGTTTTAAAATGCTGTGCTATCTTCCTGTGGTGAACGCCCCACTGTTCCTAACTACTAGCTTGTGTTGGCCAGATAAGTTCCCCGCAAGAATCTTTCGCAGATATGACCGAACAAAACCAAAAAAAAAATCCAAATTTCAGGAGGCAGTCATGATTTCTTGAAGTGACAAGAGAAGCAACAACCTGTAATGGCCATGCAGGAAGAAAACAGATTAAAATGATGGTACATAAAACTACAACTAGGATTTTATAACCTTTGAACGTTTTTTATTCCCGACATGTTATTTGATATTCTGAAGATTAAATCCTTCATCCGTTCTGTATCTTCCGGCGTGTCAGTTAACTGTAGCATCTTCAAAATACCAGTAGTTGTCTGTCATCCACCACACCGTTTCCACCGCCTATGTCCCCCTAGAGAACTTTACCTTACTTTTTAAAATAGAATGTTATGGATACTGCATCTCTGTCCAGAAAAACAAGACAAGAAATGTAACCTTGCTCTTCCTGCTGTTCTATATACCAGAAACTGCGAACAAGATATTATTTATAGCGAAGGTGTTGAAGCACAAACATACAAAGCTTACGTGCAGGAGGTAGCTTGCACCCAAGGAAGGGAGCTAAATACTAGGAAAAGCTACAATATCAGGCTCCACCGGCATGGGGACCACATGGATCTCTGCCCCCTTGGCCACTCCGAGCCTGTTACCAGGAGCACCAAAGGAGAAGTTAGACAGGGTCTTGATCAGTTTTAGTTCAATGATCCTGACCGAGCTGTCAGTCTAACAAGTTATCATCACATCCTGTTATATAACCGAAAACGAAGGACAAGTTTATCGTCTGTTACTACACAGTCCAGCTTTCTTCAAACTCTCTACACGCTTGTCCTTGTTCGACAAATAAATCTGTCATTGTAAGCTCTCTTCTTATTTATGTCTTCATAATTCTGGCTCATGTTTCCATATTTTATTATCAGACTCGAGTACAGAAAAGAAATATATTGTTTCGGAATCTCTCCGCTGGTAATACGAGATTTTAATAATCCTTTTACTTGACGTTACAACCGAGCTGTCCTTCTGCGCACACTCACCTTGTAGCGTGTGCCTACGGGATATACACACCACATGTTTTCTTAGGTGTATGTTTTCATATTGCGCCCTTGGACACTGTTGCAAGTTGTTTCACGGGACATAATTGCTGTTTCCTTCTTTCTTATCTCCTGTTTCTAGGTAAATCAGGGTTTCCCCTCTTCCCTTGCTTATGTTTCTAAAAAATCCCAGTAGCATTATCTGTGGCATGCACTCTCACTAAAAGCATATCAATTTCGTCTCGTTCTATTGCGTACGAAGAAGAAGAAGAAGAAGTCTCGTTCTATCAGTGTTTATCCTGTTTCATGATCTTACAACAGCTTGCTGAAAAATAAAACCGGAAAAACAGTTGTTGAAACACTGTTTAACCCTTTTTTTACTACAACTACTGCGAAGCGTTGTTGGGAGATTTGTAATATTCATATTTAAAAAAAATCAAGATTTCAGGGAAATGATTCATTTTTCTATGTCAATAATGCCATCCGTACATTTTCATCTTGAGTGTCTTTCAGCAAAGTTTACAAGATCAGTAGAAATGTCTACGGAAAAGTTTACAAGATCAGTAGAAATATCTACGGAAAAGTTTACAAGATCACTAGAAATATCTACAGAAAAGTTTACAAGATCACTAGAAATATCTACAGAAAAGTTTACAAGATCAGTAGAAATATCTACGGAAAAGTTTACAAGATCAGTAGAAATATCTACGGAAAAGATGATGGACGGAAAGCATGGGCCACACATAAAGAACACCTGCTAGCAATGAAAGCAGGCACGTCTCTTTCTGTGCATGTGAAACTAAACACAGAAAGAAGAAGAATAAGAAAAGGAAGATGATGATGATGATGATGATGATGAAAGAAGGAAGAAGAAGAGGAAGTAATAGTAGTACTAGTGGTGGTGGTGGTGGTGGTAGTAGTAGTAGTAGTAGTAGTAGTAATAGTAGTAGAAGTAGTAGTAGTAGTAGTAGTAGTAGTAGCAGCAACAACAGCAGCAGTAGTAGTAGCAGTACTAGTAGTAGCAGTAGTAGTAGCAGCAGCAGCAGCAGGCACAGTAGTAGTAGTAGTACTAGTAGTAGTAGTAGTAGTAATAGTAGTAGTAGTAGTAGCAGCAGCAGCAACAGCAGCAGCAGGCACAGTAGTAGTAGTAGTAGTAGTAGTAGTAGTAGTAGCAGCAGCAGCAACAGCAGCAGCAGTAGTAGTAGCAGTACTAGTAGTAGAAGTAGTAGCAGTAGTAGTAGCAGCAGCAGCATCAGCAGGCACAGTAGTAGTAGTAGTAGTAGTAGTAGCAGTAGTAGTAGCAGTAGTAGTAGTAGTAGTAGCAGTAGTAGTATAGTAGTAGTAGTAGTAGTAGTAGCAGTAGTAGTAGTAGTAGTAGTAGTATAGTAGTAGTAGTAGTAGTAGTAGTAGCAGTAGTAGTATAGTAGTAGTAGTAGTAGTAGTAGCAGTAGTAGTATAGTAGTAGTAGTAGTAGTAGCAGTAGTAGTAGTAGCAGTAGTAGTAGTAGTAGCAGTAGTAGTAGTAGTATAGTAGTAGTAGTATAGTAGTAGTAGTAGTAGTAGTAGTAGTATAGTAGTAGTATAGTAGTAGTAGTATAGTAGTAGTAGTATAGTAGTAGTAGTAGCAGTGGTAGTAGTGGTAGCAGTAAAAGTAGTAGTAGTACTAGTAGTATCAGTAATAGTAGTAGTAGTAGTAGTAGTAGTAGTAGTAGTAGTAGTAGTAGTAGTAGTAGTAGCATTAGCAGTAGTTGTAGTTGTAGTTCAATGGTAGTATTTTTCATCTTCAGTTTTTTTATGTAAAAATGACTGGTACGGGAATTTGTTCCTACAAACTCTTTGGTCGCTCATTTCACACTTTACTCACTTCATACTTTACTCACTTCACACTTTACTCACTTCACACTTTAATCACTTCACACTTTACTCCTTGTGGCGATTTTGTAAAACATTCACAGGTAACCTATTTCACATAGTTGTTCTTTTCGTCTCAACTTGTAGGTCGGGTTTAGCTTCTATACTGAGAAGAAAATAAATGATATGTTTGAGAAGCAAAGAATAAGATAATGATGGCAGTTCGCCTGATTTGTTTTCTATATCTGATTTCATTATCTCTGTTTGTCTTTCCATCAAATATGTTATGATGAATTATTGTACTGTTTAATGAGGATAACTTAAAAGTTTGAGGTTTCTTATTGACTGAGGATTGCGTTAAAGTTCACTGCTCTGGTTATTGGTGTGTTCGTCTAAGATTTGTGTTTCGACATGTTCATTTCAGTCAGTCGGGGTAGTTACAGTTACCTCATTTAAGGTACATCTGAGATATAAAACAAAAGTAATTGATGAACATCTTCAGGTAACCTTTCCTGATGACAAGGACTTTCTGGCTAGCGATCCTGTGAAGTAACAGACATACTGAAGCCAATAATGGCATTTTTTCGTCTTAGAAGATGCTTCTGGAGAAAGTAAGTGGCAGCATTTTGAGTCATCTAATACAGCAGTTTCCCACATGACTGTCTACATTGGAGTTGCGTGACTGACCACTAGAACTCTAAATAATGTCCGTGATTCAAGGTCTGAAGGTGAAAACCCTGTCCAGTTTGACAATCAGCTACTCATAGCTGACATGCTAATGTCAAGTTTGGAGAAGCATAGTTGACCAAGACCCTGTCCGACCTCTCCGTTGGCACTCCCAATAATAGGCCTCAGCCTGACGAACTTTATCACCATAGTTCCATAGCGGTAGACTCTAATAAAGAAGCACTGATTTTAGTTCCACTCACGGACTGAAACAAATTGCCGCTATAACCCCCCCCCCCCCCAACATTAGCACGATGCTGTGGTTCAACATCTTCGCCGCATCAGCTGCGAAGAACACAAGCCTGCAGCTCCAGAGAAGAAGAAGAAGAAGAAGGTTGTCTTAACGCTTGCTTGTTTCATACTTCCTGCGTGATCTAGTTTCCACACGAGGATCAGGAATTGAAGTTTTGTATAACGATTATTTTAAAAAGTATTTAATTACAGTTATCAAAAAAGTGTATTTTCTGAAAATGGATAAAGTAAATGCTGTGAGAACAATACTCATCTCAAACATTTGTAAAACTTGTTGAAATTACTCAGCCATAGAAAACATGGCCTCCTAGTGTGACAACACGAGGTTTCTCCTGCCCGAGATTTCATATCTGTGTGTGCTAAGTGGGACTCAGTGTGTGGTAACTGGGACTTAGTGTGTCGTAACTGGGACTCAGTGTGTGGTAACTGGGACTCAGTGTGTGGTAAGTGGGACTCAGTGTGTCGTAACTGGGACTGAGTGTGTCGTAACTGGGACTCAGTGTGTGGTCACTGGGACTGAGTGTGTGGTAACTGGGACTGAGTGTGTGGTAACTGGGACTCAGTGTGTCGTAACTGGGACTCAGTGTGTCGTAACTGGGACTCAGTGTGTGGTAACTGGTACTCAGTGTGTCGTAACTGGGACTCAGTGTGTGGTAACTGGGACTGAGTGTGTCGTAACTGGGACTCAGTGTGTCGTAACTGGGACTCAGTGTGTCGTAACTGGGACTGAGTGTGTGGTAACTGGGACTGAGTGTGTGGTAACTGGGACTAAGTGTGTGGTAACTGGGACTGAGTGTGTGGTAACTGGGACTCAGTGTGTGGTAACTGGGACTCAGTGTGTGGTAACTGGGACTCAGTGTGTGGTAACTGGGACTAAGTGTGTGGTAACTGGGACTCAGTGTGTGGTAACTGGGACTCAGTGTGTCGTAACTGGGACTCAGTGTGTGGTAACTGGGACTCAGTGTGTGGTAACTGGGACTGAGTGTGTGGTAACTGGGACTGAGTGTGTGGTAACTGGGACTAAGTGTGTGGTAACTGGGACTGAGTGTGTGGTAACTGGGACTCAGTGTGTGGTAACTGGGACTCAGTGTGTGGTAACTGGGACTCAGTGTGTGGTAACTGGGACTAAGTGTGTGGTAACTGGGACTCAGTGTGTGGTAACTGGGACTCAGTGTGTCGTAACTGGGACTCAGTGTGTGGTAACTGGGACTCAGTGTGTGGTAACTGGGACTGAGTGTGTGGTAACTGGGACTCAGTGTGTGGTAACTGGGACTAAGTGTGTGGTAACTGGGACTGAGTGTGTGGTAACTAGGACTGAGTGTGTGGTAACTGGGACTCAGTGTGTGGTAACTGGGACTGAGTGTGTCGTAACTGGGACTCAGTGTGTGGTAACTGGGACTGAGTGTGTGGTAACTGGGACTGAGTGTGTGGTAACTGGGACTCAGTGTGTCGAAACTGGGACTGAGTGTGTGGTAACTGGGACTGAGTGTGTCGTAACTGGGACTCAGTGTGTGGTCACTGGGACTCAGTGTGTGGTAACTGGGACTGAGTGTGTGGTCACTGGGACTCAGTGTGTCGTAACTGGGACTCAGTGTGTCGTAACTGGGACTCAGTGTGTGGTAACTGGTACTCAGTGTGTGGTAACTGGGACTCAGTGTGTGGTAACTGGGACTGAGTGTGTGGTAACTGGAACTGAGTGTGTGGTAACTGGGACTCAGTGTGTGGTAACTGGGACTCAGTGTGTGGTAACTGGGACTCAGTGTGTGGTAACTGGGACTGAGTGTGTGGTAACTGGGACTCAGTGTGTGGTAACTGGGACTCAGTGTGTGGTAACTGGGACTAAATGTGTGGCAACTGGGACTAAGTGTGTGGTAACTGGGACTAAGTGTGTGGTAACTGGGACTGAGTGTGTGGTAACTGGGACTCAGTGTGTGGTAACTGGGACTAAGTGTGTGGTAACTGGGACTGAGTGTGTGGTAACTGGGACTGAGTGTGTGGTAACTGGGACTCAGTGTGTGGTAACTGGGACTCAGTGTGTGGTAACTGGGACTGAGTGTGTGGTAACTGGGACTGAGTGTGTGGTAACTGGGACTCAGTGTGTCGAAACTGGGACTCAGTGTGTGGTAACTGGGACTCAGTGTGTCGAAACTGGGACTCAGTGTGTCGTAACTGGGACTCAGTGTGTCGAAACTGGGACTCAGTGTGTCGTAACTGGGACTCAATGTGTGGTCACTGGGACTGAGTGTGTGGTAACTGGGACTCAGTGTGTGGTAACTGGGACTCAGTGTGTGGTAACTGGGACTCAGTGTGTGGTACGTGGTACTGAGAAGCCACTGAAACCCCAGTTGGAAGTTCCGATATCTGCAGTGGCCGCGTTAACCGACAATTACCGGTAAATTACCGACAGTAAAAGAGAAAAACCGAAAATTGTGGGAGGTGGTTGCTTACCGCAGCCGGTTTATATTATCAAAAATCTGGTAAAACGCAACCAGCGAAATAACTGGAGAATAATCTGGAAAGTTGGATGATGATGATGATGATGATGATGCTCAATTTTTTGGAGGAGACACATCCAGTTTTTACTTCGGTTCAGCATGTAAAGATCAAATCTAGCTGAAAATAAGGAAAGCAAAAATGTCACAGGAACATGTCCTTCCAGCTGTTGTGTCTACGCTTTGTTTACATTACAAACATAAGTTTCAAGTACTGGATGTTGTATTGAGAAAAGCGCTATTTCGGAAAGTGCTCCCTCCAAAGTGAAAGACATGTATAATTGTACCGGTTTAAAAAAAATCCCAGAACTAGCTCTAACACTAGTGCTCACAGCGGGATGGACGATGATCCTTTTCATCGTAATTAACTTTATGTTACGCCTTTTTTTGATTAAAAAAAATGTTTGTGTCCAGTTTTTCGCTTTCCATCTGTTTACTTCCGGTGAATCATTCCTGTCACAAACAGTCCATGCTGATTAGAAGCACGGCTTAGATTTTTTTTAGATTCTGGGAACAATTAACTTCCTACTTTGCCACCGGCTACGCCGCTCCTGTAATACCTGCAGTCAGGGAAACATCGATATTTACTTCACACTCTGGAATACGTCAGAAGATAGCTCCAGTATTCAAAGTAATGAGAATATCGCAAAAACCACGTCGATACAGCAGGGACATCTTGAGACAGCCAGCCCGGATGTCAGCGTCTGTTATGCCATATTTAGTGATTTAACTGAAGGTTACGACTAGAAATATCAAGAGTGAGCAGTGAATTCTCGTCTTCTGGCGTTGGGTAATCGCTTCCTGGCCACGTTACCTTTTCCGTTTCTCAGCCCATCACTTCAAACTCCAGCAGACATCAGTCAAGTAAAAAATCCAATTAAATATTTAGAATATTTTTTACTTGAATTTTCCATGTCACCAAAAAAGAGCAACAACACCAACACATTTGTCAAATATTTCAAGTACCTGAAGGCTGCTGAATAATCTTTTCCACAAACGTTCAGGGCGAAACTTGGCCGTCAGTTCCCGGACACTGCTTTGAACGTGTAATATGAGACAGCTAGGAACAAGTATTATAAGTGCAGCTTCAATCCATGTAATTCTACCTCGAACTCTCCCCCCTCCCCCCATTGTGTCCGTGTGTTTGTGTGTATTTCTGAACACTAATAGGAGACTAGGAGGTAAAGTATGCAATTGTTTCAGTTCTTTCTATTCCTAGTTGTGTAGGTTTTTTAAAGCAAGGAAATACATTGAAGATATGCGCTCCAGTGTGGTGACGATGATAAAGTGTGTGTGGTGGCATTAGAGAAACTAAGAGAGGCTGACCTGGGGGAGGGGGGGGGAATGGGGTGGGAGTCATTGTATAATATTGGAAATAAAACCTTGAAGTGTCACATAACTTGTTTCAGAGACAGAGAAAAGAATATATCAAAATGATAACAAACTGTTTCAACAACAGTGATCGGCAGAAGGGGAGAGAAACATTTGAATGTTGTCATTTACCTCCTCTTGTTGTCACAGTGATAGCGGCTTTTCGTGATCGTCATGTCCGCTGAGGCTGGAATGTACAGGGTTAATAAGTTCATTAAACATTTCAAAACTTCCCAACAAAGAAACTACCTAACGGATCATGATTATTCATTTCATTTGTTGCCAATTGTTAAAAATGTTTCACGGTTTATGAATAACCCTGTATATGAGGGTGATAATTGGTTGATTAAATATGATATTTATTTGCATTTTTAGGAGTATACTTGTGGCAGCTGCGGTAAACTAATACTGATGGGTGTATGATTCAATTTTACAAGAAAAAAAAAGATAAAAAGAGGAGGGAAAAGTGGAGATGCAACAATAAGAGATAACGAAAAAAATAATAAAATAACAGCTCACTAACAGAGATAAGTTCTGGAGGCTCAAGTAGAATTATGGCTTCATAACATCCAAACATTTTCTGGTTATGAACTTCATTGTAACACACTGACTGAATGGTTTATGGAAAGATTGCAGCAATCATATAGCAGGACTGATTAATTCGAAGATCGTTGCCTGTCATTCCGTGAGACTTCTATTTCATAATTGTTAGAAGCATCTGAAGTAAACAGAAATGATCACAATAAAGTCCAGATTTATTCAAATATTCTACATACATAAACATCTGGAAACAGATTACAGACTTATTATAATCAGTTTCAAGTAAACAAACCAGCAATCAGTCAGTCAGTCAGTCAGTCATTTGCATGTCCCTTACGGAACTTTGCCTCCTTTATAGTTCTCCTGTAGGCCTTTCGGTTGTAAGCAAAATGCCCTGCTGCTGATACATCCATTTCCAGATTATCAACGATGTCTTGCAGCCATCTTCGCCTTGGTCTTCCTCTTTCTTTTTCCTATTATGTATCCTCCCAAGACTCTCTTCTCTAGATTATCATGATGTTTAATGTGTCCAAAATATTTAAGTTTTCTCTCTTTAATCCACTTTACTAGCTAGCCTTCTTCAATATTAAGTTCTTGTAGTATGGATATATTTGTTCTTTTTTTGTGTCCTTGATATTTGAAGAACTCTTCTGTAGCATTTACATTCAAAGGCATTTATGTGTTTCTCAGCTATTTTGTTAAGTGTCCAGGTCTCACAGGCATATGTTGCGATGGGAAAGATGCATGCCCTTAAAATCTTATTTTTGTAGTTCTTTCAGTTTCTCTCCACAGATTCTTTAGTTCTTTTACTTTTTTAAGAGCGATATATGCCCTCCTTAACAAACCAGCAACATCTGAAATTCCCTTGGGAAGAATAGATACTGCTCGGCAATAAAACCCAGATGAACTTAATCCAAATCAATTACATATAAAACTTTCATACTTCGATTACTCTGAAAAAGCAGCACGGATCCGGTTCACTCGAATCTCAGCTGGTAACTGCATAATCAATGCAACAGTTACGCAATTTCTGCAGAAATTCTGACACAGAATTGATCAACCAAATACTCATCTACAGCTATTTTCTGTTACCCGATTCTTGTCTAGATTTGTATCGATTTTCCTGCTACACTCTCAGCATGCGTCATCTGTTGCCTCCAGCGTCCTTGAACTGCTCGCTTAAATGCTTTTATCACTGCTTCTGAAAGCTTTGATTCCGTTGTTTCATTTTCTTGTAAATATTCTGACTTTGACTTGGTTTAGAAAGTGAAAACTAGTAGCCATATTATTACATCACCTATGTGGATATCGGAAGCATGATCTAAGTCTGAGATTGATTGATTGATCTTTATTTCAAAAGGGTTAAGAATTGGGCACGCAGGCCCGTCTGACATTCTGCCCTTTATCATACATCTTTCACTCTATTCCAGGCATTCTACAAATATGCTGTTCATATAACAAACGTAACTAACATTGAAGCTGAGAGACATAAAATAAAATATAACATTTACGTTTCGCTCTTAAACATTCACTCAGTAGAAGTAACTACATACATTATAAATGACTATCTACTAAACAAAATTTTCGGGACTATTCAGAAAACAATTAATTGTATTCGGTGTCTGTAAGAGCAGCTTAATATAACTTTTAAGTTTTATAATTCATGGAGGCATGTAGTCGACATCAAATAGATATATTTATATTTTTATATAGGATGGGAGGGTATTCCAAAGATAAGCAGCAGAATAACTAAGGCTTTTCTTGTAAAGATCAAGTCTAGGTTTTGGAAGACATATGTTGTTCAAGCGTTGGCTGCACTTTGAGCTAAATTTAAGCAGGTTCCATAGATAAGGCGGGGCATGCCGTGAAAGAATTTGATGTACTAACTTGGCTTTGTTGAAGAGGAACCTGTTCTTAAGAGGTAGTATTTTGATACGTTTGTGATGGTTAGTTGTTTGTGCTTGATCTTTGTCACTAATAAGAGAAAGAGAACAAGACCACGGTTACCTTTCATGCACTTAAAGACCACGGTTACCTTTCACGCATAAGAGGTGGCCGAGGTGATTAGGAGACAGAATTACGACCCGTTCCCCCAGAACAAAAACGTTGCAGCGTTACAGAAACAGGGAGAAGATAACCAAAAACCTTTTTCTTGGAACAAGAAGCTACGCTATTAAAAGAGCATGTAAAGCTACACAGTCAAAGCCGAAAGGACGTTACAGAACAGACATCCTGAGCACCAGAGAAAGTTATCACAGACAGGTGATACACATGGAGAAAGGCAGTCAGGGAAAGTTCTCAGAGACAAAGGATATACATAGAGAATAGTAGTCAGGGAAAGTTCTCAGAGACAAGGGGTATACGTGGAGAAAAGTAGTCAGGGAAAATTCTCAGAGACAAAGGATATACGTGGAGAATAGTAGTCAGGGAAAGTTCTCAGAGACAAGGGGTATACGTGGAGAAAAGTAGTCAGGGAAAGTTCTCAGAGACAAAGGATGTACATGGAGAAAAGTAGAGAACAAATTCAAGAACAGGGATGTAAGGTTCAGTTTTACAGAACTACAGAGTGAGTGAAGAAAGTGATAAAAAACACAAATAGCAGAAAGTATGATGAGAATGTATAAATGAAAAACATACATCATCCAAAATTTCAGCATCAGCCTTTTTCGACGACTACATACAAGAACAACACAACACATAAATAAAAAGAAGAAAAATGAAAATAAAAAAAACTTAGAATACCACATCTCTCAGCCACAAAGTTCAGTTTTTATTTTCATTTTTCTTCTTTTTATTTATGTGTTGTGTTGTTTTTGTATGTAATCCTTGAAAAAGACTGACGCTGAAATATTGAATGTTGTATGCTTTTCATTTATACATTCTCACCTTACTTTCATAATTTGTGCGATTTCTTTTCTCGTTTTCCTCATTCGCTCTGTCGTTTTGTAAAACTGAACCATATACCTCTATCTACTTTTATTATTAGAACCAGTTTTACAGCAGTCGTTATCTCTTTTATCAAGAACAGGGATGAGTAGAGATATTCTATCCGTGGCCTATATTCGCAAGGGAGTGGCGAGTGATGAAGATGATGATGATGATGATGATGATGATGATGATGATGATGATGCATATCGCCTGGTCCGAGAGATTATTCACTCCACCAACAGACAATTCTACCTGCAACTTTCTTCTCTCAAAAAGCAGAAACTTTCTGCTCTCCTCCCTCTACAGCCTCTCCCCGACCCACCACCGCTTCTGCTCTCCGTCCCTCTACAGCCTCTCCCCGACCCACCACCGCTTCTGCTCTCCTCCCTCTACAGCCTCTCCCCGACCCACCGCTTCTGCTCCCAATAAGAATGTATAAACTAAGAAAAAAGTAGGAACAGCTTTATTACTTAACGACTACAAAGCTGTGACGTTTTGGGCGTGAGCCTTAATCATACAAAAACATGCAGGACGAAGAAATAGAGAGAGGAGATAAAGTATGGATTCACATGAATACTATTAAAAAGAAACAAAACTTAAAACATTAAATAGAGTACTTAGCTGTAAATTGTAAGGTGTGGCTTGTCCGGCGGTGTGTGTCAGGAACGAATTTAGTAGAACATTCTATTTAAATGGAGACCTGTGACATGTGGTCGGTGGGTTGTAACTGGGGGTGGTGGATGGGGAACCGGGGAGAGGAGAGAGAGTGATACAATGTTGACTTAGCCAGGAGAAGGTGAAACAGATGACTGAGGAAGAGGGGTTGCAGAGTGATGCTGTGAGGAAGTTTGAAAAGTAAGAAAGGGTAGACTTATGGAGAGGTACTATAATGATTGAAGAGAATGATACGTGTAGCTAAACAGCGAGTTTAGCCCATGTGGCTCCAGCATCCCATAATTTTGAATGCAGCGGTTCTCAAGCGCCAGGCGGCTTGTGTCATCTGCGTGACATTGTTTGATGGCTGTTACCAGAAAATCAGATTTGCCTCTGTGGTTGGGGCCATTGAAATGATTTGGGACTGGTTTCGAGCATGCTGGGCGATGTCGTACAGATGTTTTTGCATGCGGTCCCCTAATCTGAGGCCAGTCTCACCAATATATGTTATCCTGCATCTTTTGCAAACGATGACATATATCACATTACGGGACTCGCATGTGAATCCCTCATGAAGAGTGAGGATAGTTTTGAGAAAGGTGATCATTTTCGTTTCCCAGACTACCGGGCAAGTAACCCAGCGGGGGCGGTTACATTTTCTGGTAAGGCTCTGCTTTAAGCGGCTGTGGACGAGGATGTCCTTAAGGTTTGGCTCATGTTTGTATGCCAATAGGGGTGAATCAGAGAAAATGTCGCGATTGTCGGGGTCGAGTTCGATTATCGGCAGATGACGATAAAGAATTTTCTTAACCATCTGACCGTGCGGGTGGAAAGGCAGTACTAACTTAACTCTGTCAGATGGAGTAACGGGCTTTTTCCTGAATACTTCTTTGCGGCTCACTAGTTGGATACGGTTGAAGACTTTACGAAGGACCTTTTCTGGGTAGTGGTGATGACGGAAAAATTCTAATAACTTGTTGGACTGATCTATAAAGTCCAAATTATCCTGACATATGCGGCGAAGACGGAGGAGTTGGGAGTATGGGATGGAGTTCTTACAGGCTTCAGGATGGGAGGAGGTATAAAACAAATAGGTGTGGCTGTCGGTGGGCTTGTAAAATATACAGAGGTGACAAGCCTGTTTGTGCCAATAGAAATTTTAATGTCTAAAAGGTTAACAGATTTGTCAGGAATTTCATAAGTGAATTTTATGTTGTTATTGAGTGAGTTGGTGAAGTAAATGAATTTTTTAGCTCCTCCTCTGGCATACTTGTGATTCCAATACCATCGTCGATGTACTTTTTATAGAATTCTGGAAATCTGCCAGTGTAGTTTTCCCATAATTTGACTTCCAGAAAGCCCATAAATAGACATGCATAACTGGGACCCATTTTCGTTTCCATGGCAACACCACTGATTTGCTCGAAGTATTCGCCATTGAATTCGAAAGAATTTAAGTTTAGTACTAGCCGTGTAAGTCTGATTATGGTGTCAGTGCTAGTGGTGGGATGAGGGTCTTTGTCGAGAAAATAGCGGAGTGCTAAGAGTCCATCCTCATAGGGGATTGAAGTGTATGGGAGCAGACATCAAGGAAAGCATTTTTAGACTGCATTTTCTAGCCGCTAGTGCACAAACTACGTTCCTTTTTTGAAAGATACCAACCACGACTTAACAACTTTTGATACGATCACACTCTCTCAACACCACACCTATCACATCTTTCTGCTGACACCATAATTAGACTTACACGGCTAGTACTAAACCTAAATTCTTTCGAATTCAACTGCGAATACTTAGAGCAAATCCGGGGGAGCAGCGCGCACTTTCACAACTCCAGCGCAGGCGAGATATCGTGATCAAGAGTGCAGACAAGGGCGGGGCATTGTTTGTTGGAAGAAAGAATTGTACATCCAGGAGGCCATGGACCAGCTGAGCAACACTAAATTTTATGCCTCTCTCCCTCAAGATCCGACTCTGGCCAACAACCATGTTCGTGACACGATCAACGAACTCATCCACAAGACTGGTCTTTCTCACTCGGCTACTCATCTTCACATCCGCGACAGCTGCTTATGGAAGCCATCCTTTTATCTACTCCCTAAGATTCACAAACCAGACAACCCAGAAAGGTTCATAGTGTCCGCTTGTTCCTGCCCTACGGAACAAATCTCTGACTTTCTGGACAGCATCTTTCAACCTCTGGTCACTAGTCTGCCCACTTATCTCAAGGACACCAATCATGCTCTCATTACTTTTGAGACCCTTACACTCCTGCCTGGTCACACCTACCGTATCTTCACCCTTGATGTAGTATCCTTATACATATTCATCCCGCATGATCAGGGACTTCAGGCCGTTAAGTTCTTTCTGAACAAAAGACGCAATCCCTTTATTCCTACGTCTACTATTCTGCGCCTTACACGACTTGTCCTCCAACTCAATTCTTTTGAATTCAATGGCCTTTTATTTCGACCAGATTAGAGGTGTAGCCATGGGTACCAAAATGGGCCCCAGCTACGAGTGTCTGTTAATGGGCCACTTCGAACACAAGGTTCTGAGAGCCTTTCCCGCCTTCTATAGACGTTACATAGATGACGGCATCGGGGTTATATCAATGCCGGAGGAAGATCCTGACAACTTTATCAGTTTTGTTAAGGAGTACAGTCCTATCATTTCTTTCACCTCTCATATCTCTGCTACTTCTGCTAACTTTCTCGACATTGTCGTTATTATTGACCCTACCGGGCTTACTACTTCTATCCACTATAAACCTACAGACTCTCACAGCTATCTCTTGTACTCTTCCTTCTATCCCAGATCGTGTAAAGACTCTATTCCTTTTTTCCCAGCTTCTTAGGTTGCGACGTTTGTGTAATAAGGATTTGGATTTCCAGGATCAAGGCCATAAAATGCTAGATTTCTTCTCTCAACGCCGTTATCCCGAACATGTTCTCTCGTCATCTTGGAACCGCATCAGCCATATATCGCGGCAACAAACCTTCACTCCTAAACCGCACTGTAGATCGGACAGAGTTAAACTGGTACTCATGCACCACCCTCATAGCTTGGCAGTTAAAAACACATTGTTTCGCCATCTCTATCTCCTCCAGACCGAGCCTGATACACGGGAACCTTTAAGGGAACCCCCATTGGTGGCCTACAGACGGGACAAGAACTTCAGGGACCTTTTAGTTCGTAGTTGCCTTAAGACAGATGACACTTTTTATGGTACCAGACGTTGCGGACGTCACAAATGCAACACTTGTCCGTTTGTTGTCGAGGCTAACCAGATCTCCTTCCCTAAGTCTACGTTATCAGTTCAGGAGGGTTTCACCTGCACTTCACGGAATGTTATTTATGCTATTATGTGCAAACGTTGCGGTTTGAAGTACATAGGTGAGACTGGCTTACGCTTAGGAGATCGATTTTGCCAGCATCTCAGTGATATTTCTAAGAGGTCCTGGACACCTGTGGCTAAACATTTTTGCCTTAGCAAACACAGGAGAAACAGGACATTTCTGTTAGTGCGATCTGCTCTTGTTATGCTGATGTACGATCTCGGAGGGTCCTAGAACAGTGCCTATCTTCCAGACTGGCTGTCTCCAACCAGAGCTGGAATTTACAATGTCTTCAGCTTTCTGTAACTTCTTTAGTTTTCCACACCCGTCCCCCCTCCCATTTTTTACTGTACTTTCTTTCTCCTAGCTACCCATCCCTACCGCCACCCTCTCTTCTTCTCCTGTGACATAATGGTATTTTATAGAGTCTTGTCCTATTCACCAGTTTCACATTTACTCCCTGCAGGTGTTTATGTTCTTCATTCATTATCTCTCGTCTTCCTCTTTCCCCTCCCCCTCCTCCCCCGACACCTTCTCCTCTAGTGGCTATTGCCTCCCCCCCCCCTCAATCATGTTTTCCTCCTCCTCTCTCTCTCTCTCTCCACCTCTTCTTTACGATTGACTCTATTGGCTTATCCTTTGTGTGGCCGCGTGGTTCCTATGCATCTTTTAGTGGACACGCATTTCTCTGTTTCCTACTTCTGGAGGAGGCCATGTTAAGATAAATTCTTCGTTTGTTTGTTTGTTTTTTTGTTTTTTTTTGGTCTCGTTTGTGCATGTAATCCTCGAAAAAGGCTCACGCCGAAATATCGAACATTGTATGTTTTTCATTTATACATTCTCATACTTTCTATTCGTTTTTTCTCACTTTACTCACTCCCTCTGCCACTTTGTAAAACTGCACCATACACCTCTATCTACTTTTATTATTTAAACCAGTTTTACTGCATCGCTATCCCTTTTATCTGTCATGAAAGAATTTATGTCTCTTTAGGAGGTCAGGTTTTATTAAACTCATTCATCATGTTTTGTTGCAGCTTCCTCTGTATGTGTGCCCCCCCCCCCCCCCACCAATGTTTCAAGCAAGTCTGACCTGGTTTGCTGGTATAATCGCCTTCAGGATTTTTCTTTTGTTTTCCTATTAAATATTCATGACCTGGTTGGCTGAGTGGTTAGGTGCTTGGTTTACTAATCAGATGGTACCGGGTTCAGTCCCAGCAGTGGGAGTTTCTTCTGGTACACATCTAAAAAGTCCCCGGGGTTGACCCAGCCTCTGAAAATGGTTAGCAGATAAATCTGGGAAGATAAAGCGACCAGGCGTGATACTGACCACGTGACACTTTTTATGTGCCGAAGGTCATGGAAAATACGGGCCTAACACAGTATTCCCTAATATGCCTTAATGGCGTGGAAACGGGAATTTTAACTTTTTTTACACTTTCCGTCATGCATTTGTGCATCCTTGAACTGCAGCTGTTTCCAGAGCACGTGCTCTGCTGTTCATACCTGAGACTTTCTACACCTGTACGGCAGGAAAGTCCAGCCTATGATAGTCGTGTCAGGACTTCGATCCATGGAAATAAGAGGAAAGTAACTATCTTCCTTCAGGGATATCTTTCTCTAACGAACGTGCGGGTTGGTTCGGTGGATAGACTCATTACCTTTCATGAAGCGGAAGAGGATTCAAACCCGACTCCCTAGCGACATTACTGGCCTGTCAGTGAACATGAATACCTGACACTAGTTTTAATGGGGAAAAGTTGCCACTAAAAACTGATAATTTCTGCCTGCATGGTGAGGCACACAGAAATAAATGTTTACACTGTTATTAGTCCATTCACAAGAAGCAGAATGATAAGTCCTGCGAATACGAGAGCTACACCGGGCTTTGTACAGTCAAGTCTCCAGAGAGCACGAAGAGAAGACCGGGCTTTGTACAGTCAAGTCTCCAGAGAGCACGAAGAGAAGACCGGGCTTTGTACAGTCAAGTCTCCAGAGAGCACGAAGAGAAGACTGGACTTTTTACAGTCAAGTCTCCAGAGAGCACGAAAAGAAGACCGGGCTTTTTACAGTCAAGTCTCCAGAGAGCACGAAGAGAAGATCGGGCTTTGTACAGTCAAGTCTCCATAGAGCACGAAGAGAAGAACAATTGCAGCAGT
>CM019695.1:50570369-50637869 GCA_009760885.1 Achatina immaculata
ATAGAGCAAAATACCAGCACACTTCTTTTAAAGGAAATAACAGCAGATATATGCCACACAACACTGAAAGGTTGGTTAGAACTGAGAGGAAAGAAATAAATGCTATAGTGAGTAGGAAATCAGACAAAGAAAAAGGAAGAAACAAATATGAGACAAAGATGAATAAAACTAGGGTAAAATTAGGCGAGGCTAGTAGCCAGACAGTGAAGGACAACAGAGATATGTCAACAGCTACAGGCAAATTAACCAGAGACACCCATACCTCTATGACAGATAGAGAATTAGTTAGGAGAGATACAAATACAGTTGATGCAAGTACTACAATGAATGAAAAATGTTTAATACAGACAAAAGATGTAGCCACAACCACTGTAACCACAGAAACATATGATGTTTGTTTAGAAACAGAAAGGTTAGTGTTTAATGATGTAGCTACGCAGTCGCGGTGAGCACACAAAGATGAGCAAACCAATACCGATATAACGGTAGTAAGAGACAGTAGTACTAGTACACAGGATAACGTGTTAGGCAGGACAGCTTCAAGCACATAGCCAGTAAGAAGGATGGAAGCAGTCAAACAACAATTCATGAAGAAAAGTAAAGGTCAAGATAGTAAAACTCACCAGGTACCACAAAGATCCAGTCAATTCAATGAAAATTTTGTAAACCGAGAGCAGAAACTCAGGCAGGTAGACAGGCAGATAATCAGACAGGGAGACAGGCAGGAACTCAGGCAGGTAGATTGGCAGATAATCAGACAGGGAGACAGGCAGATAATCAGACAGGGAGACAGGCAGAAACTCAGGCAGGTAGATAGGCAGATAATCAGACAGGGAGACAGGCAGAAACTCAGGCAGGGAGACAGGCAGATAATCAGACAGGGAGACAGGCAGAAACTCAGGCAGGGAGATATGCAGATAATCAGACAGGGAGACAGGCAGAAACTCAGGCAGGGAGATAGGCAGATAATCAGACAGGGAGACAGGCAGATAAATCAGACAGGGTAACTCAGAAAGTAAACGAAGTGTTTCATCTAAAACTGATTACTCTGATGAAATGTTGTCATCCTCAGATGATGATGACATACCAGGTTATAAAGAACTGAGAACTTTTACTCCAGATCTTTTAATATATGCTATCCATAAGATCTTAAAATCCTCTGTGATCAAAGATGTGTGTAAGTGTTATCCAGCATTTGACACAGAACAGGGGAGAGAATATATAACAGATTTTTAGATGATCTCGTGTCACATGACCCAGAATTAAAAAACTGGTCGAGTATATGGTAAAATAAATATGATCATAGAGTTAGTCACAAGATACAACATAATAATTTAGTCCAGAAAAGGGAAATTATTATCTTATGTGACGTAGACATCAATAGAGTGATGAAACGATTTGTGTATTCGGGTATGCCAGATATGACCACTCAATAGATTTTGTCAAAATATATAAAGAATCGGCAATAGTAAATATATAAATGATAGAAAAATTCATCATAGCTACCATAGATCGTATGCTAAATGATCTGAAGTATTCAGAGCTATGGCCGATTTAAAAAAATAAGAAATGTACTGATCAAAGTAAATTTAAAAATAAGAGCTATAACAGAGAAAAAGCGAAGGAGTAGAATAATCATTAAATTTTTTTACTTATGAGAAGAATCAAGAGGATGTATGCTTTCTTTTTATTTATCATAAGGGTTCATTATCTTTCCATCTTATCAATGCGGATAGGTTGAGAGAAGCACAATGAAGAGGTTGTTATATTTCTTGATACAAGGGTTTCAACTGATGTACATAAATGTATAATATATATTTATTTACCACTGATACTGTGACAACAATTTTTTATCTCATGATATAAGACTAAGATGTTTCGCATTGATGTGTAAGTTTCTGGTATTTTAAATACTGTATTGGCCTAAAACTCTGAATGTCACTGTTATATCACTCTAGATATGTTTTTTGATGATGAATTACATGTTTCCAGTTTCTTTTGTTTTGTTTTTTTAGATATTGAGACAAACTTTTGCGTATAATATGTACATTAGAGTGGAATATTTGGGTTTTGCCATATTGGTTAGTGTAACCGACAAGGTTGTATTGGGAGTAACAATATAAGGGCATCCTCAGCACTAGCAAAGATTGGCATAGAGGGATGGAGACCCCAGAATTTTCATGGATAATTGAGGACTTGGGGGAGAGATAATGTCAGTCAGTGGAAGAACATTCATTGAGAGTATGATGGTAGTATTATGGTTCTCAAGGAGGCGGTGTACCACATTCTTCACACTGAGTATGTGTTATGGAATACGTGTGACATATCCTATTGTTGCCACTGAAGATGAGAATTGGGAGGTTAGCCAATGTAAATTCATCACAAGGTCAGTGAGGTGTTTTGTTTTGAGCTTGGGCCTCAAATGTTCTGACATTATTTTGTTGTCATTGGAGAGAATTATGTTTTTTCTTTAGAGGGTATGCGAAATTGCTTTGATGCAGAAGAAGAACTATGAGTTCATATTTTCTGGGCACGTTTTTGAACAAGATATAAATATTGTCATACATCTTTTCTTCTCTGATGATTATGAAGGATGATATTGAGAGAATTTGATTACCATGTATTTAGACAGAACAGTCGATATAGCTGACGGTTAACATTCTGACTAAAAACAAGGGGAGGTGACTGCAATATTAATTTGTATTATTTTTGTTCAGATGGAAACATATTTGGATTACTTACAAGGCACTTTGCTAGTTTCTTTTTTTTTTTGTAGTCATAATGTTAACAATATGACTAAAATCATGGGGAGTTATGTAGCATGGCCTTGTAAGTAATGATTATAGTTGTTATTGTTATTGTTAATGAATATAATTATGAATATACTGTATACATAATAGTAACATCTAGTAGCAGAAGAAGAGGTAAATAGGAAAATTAGAGCAAGGTAGAAAAACAAACTTCCACGACATTAGTATGACTGGACGCTGACACAAGTAAACAGAATAGAAAAGACGAATAGAAAAGGCAGACACAATGAAAACCGAGGATACAATAAATAAAACCTCCAACATGAAAGAGCAAGATAATGGTTAGATAAATGACAACTGTATAGACGGAGTTGACGTAGACTGACACATATGACACGTATTAGCTTGCTAATCTTTAGGACGCTATTGCACAGAGTTTTTAAATAAAGGAGTTACCGACTCGGCCAGGTGACCAGTTAAATATTTACAGGCGTGGCCTATTATTGTATACTGAAAATATAATGAAGAATGTTATAGAAGATGTAGACAAAGAATAGTACGATGCCATAACAGTTGGAGGTTATGAAATATCAGAGATTAGATATGCTGATGACACAGTATTACTGTCCACAATACAAAAAGGAATGGAAAAACTAATTATGTCAGTATGTAAAAATAGTGAAGAACAAAATCTCTATCTTAATGCAAAGGAAACTAAATTGATGACAACTAACAAAACAAATAAGGCTGCTGAAATATGTATTAATGAGGAAAAATTAGAAGAGGTGGAAAGTTTTGAATATATTGGATCACTACTAACTAGTAGTGGAGATACAATGAGGGAAATTAAAAGGATGACATCTATCGCTCTTCAGAAAGTAAAACAACTAAAGAATCTGTGGAGAACTACAAAAATAAGATTCTAAGGGCATGCATCTTTCCCATCGTAACATATGCCTGTGAGACCTGGACACTTAACAAAACAGCTGAGAAACACATAAATGCCTTTGAACGTAAATGCTACAGAAGAGTTCTCCAAATATCGTGGACACAAAAAAGAACAAATATATCTATACTACAAGAGCTTAATATTGAAGAAAGCTGGCTAGTAAAGAGGATTAAAGAGAGAAAACTTAAATATTTTGGACACGTTAAACGTCATGATAATCTAGAGAAGACCGTCTTGAAATGAAACATAATGAGAAAAAGAAAAAGAGGAAGACCAAAACGAAGATGGCTGCAAAACATCGTTGATGATCTGCAAATGGATGCATCAGCAGCAGGCCATCTTGCTCACAACCGAGAGGACTACAAGAATGCTGTTTGGGAGGCAAAGTTCCGCAAGGGACATGCAAATGAATGAATGAATGGCCTATTAGACAATTGACTTACGATCTATAAGTCACGAGGCAGTTGGAGAGGACGGAGCCCAAAGATGGAGAAACAAGGACGTCAATGAATAGAGACCGGTCCAGACGTCAAAGTCAGCAAACGAAGGCCGATTGAGACAGCAGAGGAAGACTGTCACAGAGAATCAAACAGACAAGAGAACGATCGGAGAAGAACAGAAGAACAAGAAAGAGAACGAGACGCTATAGAATCAAAAGTAGTATTAGACTGAAGATGTGTTTCAAGTGGTTCAAGTGATTAAGAAGATTTGATACTTTTGGAACTTCGAGTAATGTGATTTTAGACGAGAAACTAGTTGACCACGTGTTGCAGATCAGATATAATACTGAGTTAGAAAATGTTCTTATATCAAGTGTAGAATATCTTGAAGCTGAGAATATTGACGAAATGCTGCATGTAGAATATGATAGAGTTTGATATTGTGAACAAATGATTATGTGCTTCAACGAGGAAACTAACGAAGATTATGTAATATTACATCTTAGCACAAGTGATGTTACCAACTGTTGAATCTGATACGTTAATTCTCAGGATGAAATAATGCAATGAATATTTCATCGGACTTGCTCTGATCTAGTGAATGTAGTAATGCGTGTAAGACCTCGATGTGTTATGATCAAACGAAAACTTTAAGCATCTTCAGTCTTCATCAATAATATGATAGTTCAAACATATACATTGTTATACCTTTATATAGCACCATATACGGACATAAAAATACGGATACATCGAGATACATCGATACAGCATCATTCATTCATTTGCATGTCCCTTGCGGAACTTCACCTCCCTAAGATCTCTCCAGTACGCCTCTCGGTTGTAAGCAATATGGCCTGCTGCTGATGCATCCATATGCAGATCATCAACGATATCTTGCAGCCATCTTCGCCTTGGTCTTCCTCTCTTTCTTTTTCCCATTATGTATCCTCCCAAGACTGTCTTCTCTAGATTATCATGATGTTTAATGTGTCCAAAATATTTAAGTTTTCTCTCTTTAATCCTCTTTACTAGCCAGCCTTCTTCAATATTAAGTTCTTGTAGTATGGATATATTTGGGGTTTTTTTTTGTGTCCATGATATTTGAAGAACTCTTCTGTAGCATTTACATTCAATGGCATTTATGTGTTTCTCATCTGTTTTGTTAAGTGTCCAGGTCTCACAGGCATATGTTGCGATGGGAAAGATGCATGCCCTTAAAAATCTTATTTTTGTGGTTCTGTCTGTTCCTCTCCACAGATTCTTTAGTTGTTTTACTTTCTGAAGAGCGATAGATGTCATCCTTTTAATTTCCCTCATTGTATCTCCACTACTAGTTAGTAGTGATCCAAGATATTCAAAACTCTCCACCTCTTCTAATTTTTCCTCATTAATACATATTTCAGCTGCCTTATTTGTTTTGTTAGTTGTCATCAATTTAGTTTCCTTTGCATTAAGATAGAGCTTTTGTTCTTCACTATTCTTACATACTGACACAATTAGTTTTTCCATTCCTTTTTGTATTGTGGACAGTAATACTGTGTCATCAGCATATCTAATCTCTGGTATTTCATAACCTCCAATTATTATGGCATCGTACTATTCTTTGTCTACATCTTCTCTAACATTCCTCATTATATTTTCAGTATACAAGTTAAATAAGTAAGGCGACAATATGGACTCCTGACGGACCCTTTGTTTTATGTCAAACCAAGTTGTTGTTTCACCATTTATTCTCACTGCTGCCTGTTGATCTAGATACAGCAGTGATGTTAATTATATCAAATGTGTTGGAAATACAGTTTTTTCCATTATTTCCCAACGTTTCTGGTGTTGTACACAATCAAATGCCTTTGAGTAGTCTATAAAGGATAAATATAGATTCACATTAAACTCTACAATTCTCTATTATTAATCTTATATTGAATATATGATGTCTTCCTTGCCTGAAATTAGCTTGGACCATATTGACTTCTATTTTCTTACGAAGTCTACCCATTATGACAATATAAGGACATAAACTTCAAGATATATCAAGATACATTGATATAACACCATATAAGGACTCAAAGATCCAGATACATCAAGATACAACAATATAGCCCTATGTCAGGATACAAACATCAAGATACATTGATTTAGCACCATAAAAGAACATAAACATCCAGATACGTCAAGATATATTGATATGGCACCATATAAGGACATAAACATTCAGAAACATCAAGATACATTGATATAGCACCATATAAGGATGTAAACTTCCAGATACATCAAGATACACTGATATAGCACCATATAAGGATCTAAACATTCATCACCACTGCATTAAGTAAAAGAAAGAATTGACTCTTTCATCTCCACACCAGCAGCGTCCCTTGCACACAGTGCTCCGAACGATATTCAGCCACACTCAAAGTAAAATGAAATGTAGCACATTTCTAATCAAATCTACATTTTTCAATTATGGAGTAACTTCCTTCCAGTTTCTTTCTACCAGAATTCCTCATGAAAATGTACTATAACAGAGTATAGAAATGAATTCAGGAGAGTAATAGTTACAAACCTTACTCTTCACAGCCGGCATCTGACAGAGAACCTCCTTTGTAACCCAGAGCGTTCTCCATACACTAAAAAGTACTTTAATAACGGAAATATTAATTTTGAAGCTAGTTCCTCCGAGTTCTTATGTGTGGCTTCGAATCTCGGGGAGAAATTAATATTGACTGGCAAGTGCAAACACTGGAGAGTTCAAAAACATAGGTTTCTAAGAAAAGTAATATGACAAGGTAAAAGAGGAGGAAAATGAAAAACTACGATACTGAACAAAAGAAATGGCAAGATAAGTCATCGCTGAAGGTAGGAAATTAGATGAATGTGTGGTTCAGTTTCACAAAAGGATAGAAAGAATGAGGAAAGTGGGCAGAAACAAGAACAGCAGAAAGCAAGGTGAGTGCTTGTAAATGAAGAGCATGCAACAATCCAGTATTTCGGCAAAAGCTTTTTTCAGGGATCACATACAAAACACGAAAATAGATGAAAAATGTGCAGAGTTTGCCTTCTGGCCTTCTTGCAAGAACGTCCTGCACGAAATGCGCCCAGGTAGACGAAGTAGAGCACAAAGTTAAAGCCAACTATTGGCTGAAAAATGTTGTAAAGGGGCTATCACAGAGGGTACCATATGGTTAACAACATGGCGTTATGCCAGAAATAGGCATAGTTCCCCAGCATGGGACACCCGCGGCCACAACACAGTCGCCCGGATGTTAAAAGAGTGAGAAGACATAATGAGGAGGGATTGGTGGAGAAAGTTTCAGAAGAACAGAGTGCACTGACAGGACAAGACTGCTGGTAAGCATGCCTAGACAATGGAGCTAACAAAGACAACTATGGGCTATAGATGAAGGACAGAAAGGGCTGGAAATTAAGGATATTCATTCACTCATTCTTTTGCATGTCCCTTGCGGAAATTTGCCTCTCTAACAACACTCCTGTAGGCTTCTCGGTTGTGAGCAAGATGCCCTGCTGCTGATGCATCCATTTGCAGGTCGTCAATGATGTCTTGCAGCCATCTTCACCTTGGTCTTCCTCTCATTCGTTTTTCCATTATGTACCATTCTCAGATGGTCTTCTCCAGATTATCATGATGTTTAATGTGTCCAGAATATTTAAGTTTTCTCTCTTTAATCCTCTTTACTAGCCAGCCTTTTTTAATATCACGTTCTTCTTGTATGGATATATTTTTCTTTTTGTGTGTCCATGATATTTGAAGAACTTTTCTGTAGCCTTTACGTTCAAAGGCATTTATGTGTTTCTCAGCTGTTTTTGTCCAGGTCTCACAGGCATATGTTGCGATGAGAAAGATGCATGCCCTTAAAAATCTTATTTTTGTGGTTCTGTCTGTTCCTCTCCACAGATTCTTTAGGTGTTTTACTTTCTGAAGAGCGATAGATGTCCTTCTTTTAATTTCCCTCATTGTATCTCCATTATTAGTTAGTAGTGATCCAAGATATTCAAAACTCTCCACCTCTTCTAATTTTTCCTCATTAATACATATTTCAGCTGCCTTATTTGTTTTGTCAGTTATCATCAATTTAGTTTGCTTTGCATTAAGATAGAGCTTTTGTTCTTCACTATTCTTACATACTGACATAATTAGTTTTTCCATTCCTTTTTGTGTTGTGGACAGTAATACTGTGTCATCAGCATATATATATATATATATATCTGAACCTTACGTGCCCAGGGCACATGGGGCTTACGCAAGGGTTTTCCACAAATGCCTGTCCTTCGCCTTTTTTTCTGCTCTTGCCCAGGTGAGTCCTCTATTGCTCAACATCCTTTCTGTTGTTCTTCTCCATGCCTCTTTTGGTCTACCCTTACTTCTGCTCCCCTGTGGTGTCCATCTTAGTGCTATTTTTGGTAGTGAGTTGTCAGTCATTCGGAGCACATGTCCCAACCATCGCCATCGTCTTTCCTCAATAATTGTTGTCAGTGGTTTCATCTATCAGAATATCTAATCTCTGGTATTTCATAACCTCCAATTATTATGTCATCGTACTATTCTTTGTCTACATCTTCTCTAACATTCCTCATTATATTTTCAGTATACAAGTTAAATAAGTAAGGCGACAATATGCACCCCTGACGGACCCCTTGTTTTATGTCAAACCAAGTTGTTGTTTCACCATTTATTCTCCCTGTTGCCTGTTGGTCTAGATACAGCAGTGATGTTAATTGTATCAAATGTGTTGGAAATACAGTTGTTTCCATTATTTCCCAACGTTTCTGGTGTTGTGCACAATCAAATGCCTTTGAGTAGTCTACAAAGGCTAAATATAGATTCACATTAAACTCTCTGCATTTCTCTATTATTAATCTTATATTGAATATATGATCTGTTGATCCTCTTCCTTGCTTGAAACCAGGGTAAGAACTCTGAATTGACATTTTCGTGGTAATGTTTTCCTGCCTGTGTAGCATGGCCTTGTAAATAATGATTAGAGCATTATTATTAATGAATATGATTATGAATATGACTATGAATGTGATTATGAGTTCGAGAACGAATATGATTATGAATATGATTATGAATGTGATTATGCATATGATATGAATATATTGTAGGTATAATAGTAGTATCTAATAGCAACAGAAAAAGTAAATAGGAAAACTTAGAGGAAGGCAGAAAAACAAACTTCCTTGACACTGTATGCCTGGACGCTGACACATGTAAATAGAATAGAAAAGACGAACAGAAGAGACAGACACAGTGAAAGGCGAGGACACAATAAAACCTCCAACATGAAAGAGCAAGATAATGACTTAGGTTATTGACAATTGTATAGACGGAGTTGACACAGACTTACACGTACGACACGTATTAGTTTGCTAATCTTAGGAAGCTGTTGCACACGGTTTTTAAATAAAGGAGTGACCAACTCGGCCAGCTGACCAGTTAAATATTTAGAGACGTGACCTATTGGACAACTGACGGTCAGTGAATAGAGACTAGTCCAGACGTCAAAGTAAGGAGCACGCGAAGGAATGAACCCCCACGAAGAGAAAGTCCAGAGGCTAGCGGACAAGTGAGGGGGATTGTCCGATCAAAGACGGTCAGTAAGCGAAGGCCGATTAAAACGGCAGAGGAAGACTGTCACGGAGAATAAAACAGACAAGAGAAGGATAGACAAGAGAAGAACAGAAAGAGAACACACACCAGAGAATACACGAGAGAGAACGAACACATAGGTAACGACAGATTGATTGATTGATTGATTGATCTTTATTTCAAAAGGGTTAAGATGGGACAGATGGACAACTACAGCTTAGATATTCGGGAGATCAGTTTAGAATCAGAGTTAGTTTTATGACAGACAGAAATTGTCTCAAGTTCGAAAAGTGTTTATTTTAGTACTGCGCAAGGAACGCATAAGATCTGACACATTTGAAACTTAGAGTGAAGAGATTACGACGAGAAATTTGTTGACCACGTGGTGCAAGTCTATTAGACCACATGGTTTAGGTTCGGCCTAGTAACACGTGTAGATTATCTTCAAGCTGAAAACGGCGACGAAATGCTGTATTTAGAATATGATAGAGGTTGATATTGTGAACAAATGATTAAGTGATTAAACCAAGTGATGTTGTCGACAATACATCTTGAACTTATTTGTCAGAATTAAATAATGCAGTGAACATTTCATCGGACTTGCTCTGATCTAGTGAATGTGGTAATGCGTGTGAGACCTCGATGTGTTATGATCAAAAGAAAAACTTAATCATCTTCAATCTTCATCAATAATATGATAGTTCTCACCTTTAAATTGTTATACCTGTACTGGCAATTAGGTTAACATCTGTGTAATCCGTTGTACCTCGCCGTGCAAGAGTGCATTATCTACTTTCAGAAACAGTGTCATCGACAGTCAGATACGCACTTTTACACGTGGATCCACAAGAGGTCGCCACTAAGGCGTTTGTAGATATATCCAGGTCAAGAACTGTTGAGTGCAAAAAGTGTGTCTTTATATTCCCACATGAATTTGTCTAACTGCTTTCCAAATCTAGTCTCTTTCTAACTATCTGTCTCCCATGCAATTATGGCTGTATCGATGAGTTCTAATTCTTATCTACGATTTTTTAAATTATTTTTTTAAATTGTCCAACCTGATGCTCTTGTGAAATAGATAAAAAAAATTCTTTTGAGGTGCAAGAATTGATTTAACGTTGCTATATTATTTGCGGGTTAAGTCTATATTTTAGGAGATCTATGCCATTTCATATTTCGATATATGTGAGATATGATTGAAAGATTATTGGCAAAGAACAAGGATTGTTGTTCGCGATAACTTTCTAAGATTTTTAAAGTGTATTTTGCTTAATTTCAGAATCCGATATAAAGTCGAACCCGTTTAATGTCACATCGTCGGGACCGTAAAAATATAATGACAATAAGCGAGGTCCATTATAAGGGGTTTAACTGGGCCAAGTGCGTGTGTGAATGTGTGTGTGTGTGTGCGTGTGTGTCCGTCCGTCCGTCTCATATTTGCTACATTAAACGCATAACAAACAGCCAAAGCTATCATCATCGGACACAATATGTACTAATCACAAAATATATTAGTCACAAAATACAGTAATTTTTAGTCTTACAGTATAAAAAACAGCATCTGACTTGTCAGCAGTAGTACTAAAAAATGCGTGATTTTGCATTATGTGGTGATAACTGGTCTCTTAATAACAAAAAAAATAATTTAAACACGATAGAGCACTACAAACGTCCTGCGCCACATCAGGCATACTGTAAATGAACGAGCGCACAGTCTCGCACGCGCTTACAGGCTGAGCGTAAGAAAGAGTTTTGGTGGGCGTCTGCTCCGTGATGGACCTGCTGACATCATCAGCACTATCCTCGGCGTCGCTGTCTACCTTGCCTTTACTGCACTGTTCGAGTCTGACCAACCATCAGCTCGCCTGGCCAACTTAACGTCGCCCACGTTAATGTCATAAAGACAATGACCCAAAGGAAGCCAGATTTTAGTCACGAAAAGGCGGTCACGGTAAGCCAAATGTTTCACGCCATTCACATCATTCACACCACCTGAGCTTTGATGGCCACGTGTTCAAAAGGTTGATGCGGCACGTACTCGGTGATCAAACGCCCGCCCCTTTTCTGATGAGTCGCAAGCTGATAACGCTTTGTGAGATGTTTGTAGCTTGTACTCGCCCAGTCTCTGATATAAAGCGGGCTCCTCTGGGTGCAAAAATACCGTAACATTAACCGATTTGTGACAGTAAGCGGGGTGATATTAATGGGAGTAAAGCCCACTAATTACTTATGGGAGTTGGCCGGGGATATATGTGACAATATAATGAGGTAGTGAAATAAAGCGACGTGATATTAAGTGGGTTCCACTATATTATCTTGTATGTGATTTCCCTTCTACATTTGCATATATGTTTACTGCGTTGAAGTTTCTATACTTTCATAAGAAATACCTGCAAAATTTACCCTCAGTGGTGATTGATTGCAGTGAATTTCCAGATTGCTGTCGTTCTTTTCCATGGTGCACATGACCAAACTAATCGCTATCAATCTCTTGATGTTGCCTTCCTCCTTCTCCCTGAACCCTCTCCCCCATGCTTGTGTCGTTCATATCATATTTTTCTCTTTTTTTTTTTTTTTTTGAGTTTTCGTTTCTGTTATTGCCCTGTCATCATCATCATCATCTCGTGTCGTCTCACCATGGAAGGTTGTAATAGAATTCTTTAATTCTGGAATTCTGCTCTTTTATTTAATGTTATAGGGGAGACAACCAGGGATTTATTTGGTAGACTGACGTAGTGATTAATGCCTTTAGTTATTTTTTTCAAGTACAGGTCAACTATAGGTCAGGTTTGACACGTTGAAAGTCATTTCTTGTCATGTCCAGGCACGGTGTTTTTTACAGTTAACTAAAGTTATTTAGGACATGTTTGTTTAATTCCTTATTTTTAATTAATGAAAAACTTAAAATAGGATTGTTGTTTTTAGTTTATTGTCCATGGTCATAAACAGGTAATTTTTGCACGGATTGAGATTTTAGGCAAAAATGTTTTAATCACGATTTTTAATCTTCCACAAGATAGAATCTGCGGGAAGATTTAGGAACTGGAATTGTAGTTCATATTTAAGACCAAACTATTACGTAGGATTATTAGAAGAATTAAATTGATTAGTAGTTTGAGATTCATTATGATTGCAAATTCATTATGCAGAGTTTGACTGAGAAGGATGTTTCAGATAGGATGCTAGGATGTGATCTGTTAGTTAGTTATTTTTTTCCTCATGGATCCAATGTGTAAATTTCTGATGCAGCTACGAGTTGTTAGAAATAGTTTGTAACTGAAGAAATGTGAATTAGTTCTATTGAGATTTTTGAGGACTTTAAGTCCGATATTCTTGGTGATGTGAAGTTGTATGTAAGGATCCATGGAATTTTCAATGAATTAGTAAACTGGCTCTTATTCCATCATGTTGAATGCCTGTCTTTCCTAGGTGAGAATGATTGTTGCCCACTCCCTCCCTATATGGCGAACTAGTTCTCGTCGGGACAGGAGCTAGATTATTCATCTATTTACTCAGTTTATTGCTACATCTTCACTTATTCACCACTCATGTTTCCTATAATAAATATGTGTAATTGCTGTTATCAAATTGAGTGTTAGTGGTTCTCAAACTGTTGAGATGTGATCGTTCTCAGTTACATATTAAAATTCGTCAGATGTAATCAGTAGATAGAGGAATAAAAAGCAGTACAGTTTATCACTTGGGTGGCAGCTTTACACAATTGCGAAGTACTTTAATTAGTGCCGTGTCTTGGCACATAACATACTATACCACTCTATTTTAAGGTTGGCTGCAAAGAATCTCCAGTCTGTTCTATTTCTGTACCTTCGTAAGTGCACTGACCAAGCTGGTTTCTGTCCATCTCTTGATGTTGTCCACTCGCATGTGAATCCCTTTTATGAAGAGTCCCGAAATCTGATATATGTCATCGTTTGCAAAAGATGCAGGATAACATATATTGGTGAGACTGGCCTCAGATTAGGGGACCGCATGCAAAAACATCTGTACGACATCGCCCAGCATGCTTCGAAACCAGTCCCAAATCATTTTATGGCCCCAACCACAGAGGCAAGTCTGATTTTCTGGTAACAGCCATTAAACAATGTCACGCAGATGACACAAGCCGCCTGGCACTTGAGAACCGCTGCATTCAAAATTATGGGAAGCTGGAACCACATGGGTTAAACTCGCTGTTTAGTTACACGTAACATCATCTTCTTCAATCATTATAGTACCTCTCCACTAAATCCACCCCTTCTTACTTTTCAAACTTCCTCACGGCATCACTCTGCAACCTCGCTTACTTTTCAAACTTCCTCACAGCATCACTCTGCAACCCCGCTATTTTCTCTGCAACCCCTCTTCCCCAATCATCTGTTTCAGTTTCTCCTAGCTAGGTCGGTATTGCGTCACTCTCTCTCCCCTCCCCGGTTCCCCATCCACCACCCCCAGTTACAACCCACTGACCACATGTCACAGTTCTCTAGTTAAACAGTCTCCACGTCCCACTAGATCCATTCCTGACACACACCGCCGGACAAGCCACACCTTGCAATTTACAGCTAAGTACTCTTTAAAAAAAATTGTTTTTAAATTTATTTATTTATTTTCTTAATAGTATTCATGTGAATCTATACTTTATCTCCTCTCTCTATTTCTTCGTCCTGTATGTTTTTGTATGATTAAAGCTCACGCCGAAAAGTCACAACTTTGTAATCGTTAAGTAATAAAGCTGCTCCTACTTTTTTTCCTGTTTTATACATTCAAGTATTGGTGGTCCATCACAGTTTTCAGTATCTGGTGTTAATTCTGGTCTTTCTCCTCCATATAGCTCACCGATATACTCTGTCCACCTATCCACAATGTCTTCTTTTCTCATTAACATTTTACCTTCTTTTGATTTCGGGCATCCTGTGGTATATTTTGTTTTCTTGCCTGTGAGTTCACTAATTCGTTTGTGCATGTTTTTGCTGTCCTCTATCTGTCTGCACTGTTCATTTAACTACACTTCCTTTGCGTCTCTGCATTTGCGTCGTCTGATTTCTTTATTTATCTTGCTATATTTTTCCTCGTTATTTTTACTCCTCCTCCTCTTGTCCATCAGTCCTAAGATGTCGTCTGCTATCCATTTATTTTTAGAGTCTTCTTTTTTTGGTGGTATTATCTCCTTAACAGTTTGGTGGATAGAATCTCTTAACATTGCCCATTGTTCATCTATACTATTTATCTTTGAATTTGCATTGTATCTATTTGTTATAATAACTTTGTATTGTTCTCGCAGTTCTTCGTCATTTTTAAGGACTTCTGTATTCAGTTTGATGTTTCTCACTTTTCTGCATGCTTTCTTTAGCTTTATTCTAATTTTTCCACACAGTGGGTCATGGTCACTATTGCAGTCAGCTCCTGGCATGGTTTTTGTTATCAGTAATGTATTGCGGAATCGTTTGTTGATTAATATGTAGCCTATCTGGTTAAAAGTCTTTTTGTCTGGGCTGCACCACGTTGCCAGACTTCGAGGATGTTGTTTAAACCAAGTGTTTCCTACAACCATGCTGTGTATTCTTGCCCATTCAATTAATTTATAACCTCTGTCATTCCTCTCCTCCAGTCCATAGTCACCAACAATGTCTGAAGTTCTTACTTTGGCATTAAAATCTCCCATGACTATGGTAACTTCATGTGACTTTGTGTGTTTTAGGGCTGTCTCTATGTCATCATAAAATAGCTGTACATCTTCTTCAGAACTTTCAGATGTTGGAACGTACATCTGTATAATATTTATGTTTAGTGGTCATCCTTTCAGTTTGGCTAGCAGGACTCGGTCCGAGATGTTCAAATATCCTACAATTGTCCTTCTTCAAATATTATTCCTACTCCTCGTTCATGTTTCTCACTTCCTGAATATATTATTGTATATTTATCAGAGTTTAGCTTCCCTGCACCTGTCCATCTAACTCCACTCATTCCTAATATCTTGATCTTCATCCTTTCCATTTCCTTCTTTACATTTTCTAATTTTCCAGCCTAGAATAAAATTTTAACATTTCATGTTGCTATTTATTTTGAACTTGTTAGTTTTGCCACCAGTAGCTTGATGATGATCTGGCCTCACCTGTGGGTCGTGAGCTGCCCTACCGGAGGAGGCTGTTCCAAAGGAACATCCGTTCATGACAAATCTATTACTCTGAATAAGTATAATTGTTCTTGGGAGCTACAACAGTGGTTTCCTGTTGCCTTCTGCTGGTTTGTGTACGGACTCTCCGCTAGCCTTTGGACTCCCTGTCCTACCCGCAAAGCAGCGGGAGCTAGAGGTTTTAATGCGCCTCTGACCCGCCTGGTATTCCTTTCACTAAGCACCTGAGGCACTTTATAGGACCCCACCTCGCTCTCTGAGTCTACCGCCAGATGGTCCGTGCCTGCTTATTTGGATAACTCCTTATTCACAGGGATCCTCCATACCTGGAGGACTTTCACCATCCGCCACCTGTGAAATGCTGGGTTGGGAATGGTCGCCCCAGCTTTACCCCAGTCTTGTTTCATACGGAACCGTAAGCTCAATCATTATTAGTTCCTGTTTTTCTATGGAGTACACTGCAATGTCCGGACGCATTCCTGTGTTCTTAATGGCAGTCGGGTATTCTCTTCTTCCTGGTAGGTCCGTTATCACATCCCAGTCATTTCCACCATCTAGCAGTGATAGTAAGGGAATGTCCTTGATTTCAATATTCGATGTCGTACCAGCGCCTATGAAGTATTTAGGTGGGATCTCAACTTTTTGCTGTTATTTACTTTATCTTTTGCCTGTCTACAATGGCTACTAGTTCCTGCAGCACTCTGTTGTACCTAACAATACTGTGCATGCTGACAGCACGTGTTCCAATGTTTGCCTTTCGTTGCAGAGAGGGCACTTTGTGTCTTCTGATAAACCCCATTTGTATAGATTCGAGCCTGTAGGCAGAATGTCATAAGTAGCTCTGATGATGAAGCTGAGCCTCAAAGGTGCCATTTTCCAAATATCATTCCATGTTAGTGATCTCTGCAGGACTTCCTCGCATGTTGTCCGCTGACCTTGCTGTGCCTGTTGGACTGCCTTCTGGACCGGCTTGTCATCTTCTGAATTCCTTACTTCGCTGATGATCATATCCCTTTTTTCCTTACAGGAGGCCTTTGACCACCATTTGATTTTACCATGATAAAATCCCCTTCTGTTGGTCTGGGTGTATCCTATTACTTCTTTCAGCTCCTGTGTTTCCCTGGCTGCGGTCACTTCCTCACTTACTTTCCATTTTCGTCCAGTTTTAAGTGTTGGCTACACTTCTCATACTACTGGATCTGTAGATTCTTGTAGCATCATTGCAAGCCTTGTCTTTCCTACCTTGTATTCCTCGACTACAAATTTGAATGGCAGCTGCAGTTTGCTCTTCTTGCAGCACAGTGCTACATCAGTTAATCCTGGTGGTACGCCTAGCCACTTTCTTTTTATTATCTTTATTTATCTTTCTTTCGACTGCCTCTAATGTGCTGGTACTTACTTCGTAAATGAGTAGTGTCCACATCAATTTTGGAATCAGCATGAACTGGAGGCAGCATATTTTGAACTTCCCCAGTAGCTTGCTTTTGTCTATGATGGCTAGTCATACATTCTGTGCCATTTCTATAACCTGCTTCACCGCGTTTGAGTTTTTCATGGAAGCATCATATACTCTGCCAAGGCTATTCACCGGCTCTTCCCCTACAGTCGGGATTATTTGATTTGCCACTGTGTACGATCTTTCTATCACTTTCCCTTTCATGAGTGACAGGCTTCTTGACTTCTTTGGCTTGAAGCTCATGCGGCACCATATGATAAGTCTGTCCAAACTCTCTAACATCTTTCGTGCCTGTGCTTCACTGGTTGTTATTACTGTTGTGTCATCCATGAATGCTGACATCCATTTCCGAACCTTGGACCTTCTGCTGCTCCTTCTGTTGCTTTCAAGATTACTTGCATGGCTAGTATAAACAGTATGGGAGATATTGTACAGCCCATTGCAATTCCAACCTGGAGCTCAATCCATCTTGTAATATATCCTGATGTTCCAAATCTCATGAGGAACCCTGTGAAGTACATTTTCAGTATTTTCGTGATTTCTTTTGGCAACATGATACATGTCTAATGCTAGCCATGTCATCTGGTGTGATACTGAGCGATACGCATTGGCTAAGTCAAGCCATATTACCTGTAGATCTTGCTTTCCAGATCTTGCCTGCTGAATAGCTTCCCAAATCATTGAAGCATGCTCAATATATCCCGGGGAACCTAGAATTCCTCCCTTCTGCAAAGATATATCAACGTAACCATTATCTAGGAGGTATGTTGTTAGTTTCCTTGCCATTATAAAGAAGAATATCTTTCATTCCACATTCAGAAGTGAGATCGGTCTGAACTGGTTGATTTCAGTGAAATTCTGCTCCTTTGGGATGTATACTCCGTTAGCCTTTTTCCATTCTTTACTTATGAGTCCCTTGGTCCATGCTGTTCTTATGAGTTTATGGAGCATCTTTAGAACTTCGGAGCATCTTTTGTATAGTATGTAAGGGACGCCATTTGGGCTTGGTGCCGACTTTCCTTTAAGTTCTCTTACGATGCTCTCTACTTCTTGTAAGGTCGGTGGGCTGCATTTGAATTTGCTGCCTGGTGGACTTGTCTGTTGAGTTCATCCAATAAGTGTTCTATTGGGTTCATGTCTGATGACATGGATGGCCACGAAATGGTCTGGACGTTGTTGTCAGCGAGGAACTGGGTGGTGAGTTGTGCCACATGAGGTCAAGCGTTATCCTACTGAAAAATCGACGCTGGTGCAGCCAGAAGTGGAAGGACGTGAGGACGAAGAATTTCACCGACGTATCGTTGGGCACTCAGGCATCCGTCAGTTTGCACCAGGTCACTTCTTCCCATGAAGTTGATCGTCTCCACACCACCACACCTCCACCACCATGTGGAGGAGCCTCATTAACGCAGTTCTGCGCGTAGCGCTCATTGACTCTGCGGTAAACTCTTCGCTGGAGCAGAAAGAATGATTCATCACTAAATAAAACCCTTCTCCAGTCATTCGCAACGGTCCATTGACGATGCTGGTTCGCCCACTACAGTCGGTTCTGGCGATGCCGGTCCGTAAGAATAGGACCTCTGTAGGGTCTTCTAGCCAAAAGACCAGCGTCGTACAGCCGGTTCCTGACCGTTTGATCTGAAATTTGAAGAGCTGCTTTCATTGACTGGACTGTTGAGGACGCAGATGCAAATCTATTCCTGAGGTGACGCAGCCGTATGTAGCGGTCTTCGGCAGGAGTTGTGACTATGTGTCTTCCACTGCGCGGCAGGTCTGCAACTGAGCCAGTTTCTAGAAATCGTCTCAAAAGGCAACTAATGGTGCTTCTAACCACATTAAATTGTCTGGCCACTATGTTTTGTGACTGTAAAAGTTCAGTGATGATGAGTCATTGTTCTATAGTGAGATGAGCCATAAATGTGCACTGAATTTTCAAATAAATACGAGAAGCGTGAATCTTTTATAGGCATTCAGTAACATGGTCAGTGAGTTTTATGTTCAGTAAGTTTCACGGGATTCTCATGAACCTGTCATGAGTTATTGCCAGAAATGCCGTTTTAACTAGTGTGGCTTTTCTGTGCTCATGAATCATCTGCTGAGTACAATTCAGGTCAGCACGTGAAGCTGATGTTCAAGTGAAAGTTTCAGGCAGTTTGCCCTTGTCTGATCAGCAAACTTCAGTTTAAATCGCAACATCGTATTTGTTGCGTTGTTTTTTTTGGGGGGGAAAAAACACGCACACACACACATTCTGTGGTCCTTGTGTATAATGTGGTTGAAGCGTTATTGGTATTATATGTGTGATCATGATGAGTGTCGTAATATTGTCATAATAAACTTATTTTGTTAGTTGTTTTACACATTGAGATAATTTTTTTTATTTGCTATGAGAGATGATGAAGAAGCAGATAAGTTGTAATATCTGCGGGTTGAGTTGCTGGCCAACCAGGATCAGGGGATCACGATGGTTGAGATTTTCTTCAAAGTTAGGGTTGTGGGGGGGGGGGTACAGTACGTTTGTGTCACTGGAAGAATTTAATTACTTAATTACCACTCACGTACGTCCCTCACTCCTCTCTCTCTCTCTCTATCTCTTCTCTGTCTCTCCCTGTCTCTCTCTGTCTCTCCCCCCGTCTCTCTCTGACTCTCTCTCTCTCTCTCTCTCTCTCTCTCTCTCTCTCATACAATATTCTGAAACGTCAGGAAAGAAAGAAACCAGATTTGGAAATGTATTAAAGGGAAATATAATGAAAGCTTCAAGTGAGCAGATTTCTTCACATGCGTTTATCCATAATGTCTAACATTTACTTCCCATTTAAGGATTCAATGTACATGTAATGGACAGCTTTTAGCAAGCATGCTTCCACGAAGCAACATACTTCCTTTCGTTGTCCACTTAGATCTTGTCATGAAACCACAAATAGAATAAATGCCTCCATGTGTCTTTATTCCGAAGAGTACATTTTCAAATACGATATAATCAAAATATAGAAATCACGTATATTTGCGTTACAAAACATACTGAACGTTTTTATTATAGTGTTATAATAAGTCTGACTGTGCTATACGTTTAAACTAAATGTATGACTTTTATCACTAAACCACACATTCAAAGTGCTCAATGAGTTTTCGAAGGCTTTTTATACAATATTATAATCTAGCACTTTTTGTGTGCGAAGTCTAATCATACAGTACTGTACTCTAACAATTTTTGTGTGCGAAGGCTAATCATACAGTACTGTACTCTAGCACTTTTTGTGTGCGAAGGCTACAGTACTGTACTCTAGCACTTTTTGTGTGCGAAGGCTAGTCATACAGTACTGTACTCTAGCACTTTTTGTGTGCGAAGTCTAATCATACAGTACTGTACTCTAGCACTTTTTGTGTGCGAAGGCTAATCATACAGTGCTGTACTCTAGCACTTTTTGTGTGCGAAGGCTAGTCATACAGTACTGTACTCTAGCACTTTTTGTGTGCGAAGTCTAATCATACAGTATTGTACTCTAACAATTTTTGTGTGCGAAGGCTAATCATACAGTACTGTACTCTAGCACTTTTTGTGTGCGAAGGCTACAGTACTGTACTCTAGCACTTTTTGTGTGCGAAGGCTAGTCATACAGTACTGTACTCTAGCACTTTTTGTGTGCGAAGGCTAGTCATACAGTACTGTACTCTAGCACTTTTTGTGTGCGAAGTCTAATCATACAGTATTGTACTCTAACAATTTTTGTGTGCGAAGGCTAATCATACAGTACTGTACTCTAGCACTTTTTGTGTGCGAAGGCTACAGTACTGTACTCTAGCACTTTTTGTGTGCGAAGGCTAGTCATACAGTACTGTACTCTAGCACTTTTTGTGTGCGAAGGCTAGTCATACAGTACTGTACTCTAGCACTTTTTGTGTGCGAAGGCTAGTCATACAGTACTGTACTCTAGCACTTTTTGTGTGCGAAGGCTAATCATACAGTACTGTACTCTAGCACTTTTTGTGTGCGAAGGCTAGTCATACAGTACTGTACTCTAGCACTTTTTGTGTGCGAAGTCTAATCATACAGTATTGTACTCTAACAATTTTTGTGTGCGAAGGCTAATCATACAGTACTGTACTCTAGCACTTTTTGTGTGCGAAGGCTACAGTACTGTACTCTAGCACTTTTTGTGCGAAGGCTAGTCATACAGTACTGTACTCTAGCACTTTTTGTGTGCGAAGGCTAGTCATACAGTACTGTACTCTAGCACTTTTTGTGTGCGAAGGCTAGTCATACAGTGCTGTACTCTAGCACTTTTTGTGTGCGAAGGCTAGTCATACAGTACTGTACTCTAGCACTTTTTGTGTGCGAAGGCTAATCATACAGTACTGTACTCTAGCACTTTTTGTGTGCGAAGGCTAATCATACAGTACTGTACTCTAGCACTTTTTGTGTGCGAAGGCTAGTTATACAGTACTGTACTCTAGCACTTTTTGTGTGCGAAGGCTAATCATACAGTACTGTACTCTAGCACTTTTTGTGTGCGAAGGCTAATCATACTGTACTGTACTCTAGCACTTTTTGTGTGCGAAGGCTAATCATACACTGCTGTACTCTAGCAATTTTTGTGTGCGAAGGCTAGTCATACAGTGCTGTACTCTAGCAATTTTTGTGTGCGAAGGCTAGTCATACAGTGCTGTACTCTAGCAATTTTTGTGTGCGAAGGCTAGTCATACAGTGCTGTACTCTAGCAATTTTTGTGTGCGAAGGCTAATCATACAGTACTTTACTCTAGCAATTTTTGTGTGCGAAGGCTAATCATACAGTACTGTACTCTAGCAATTTTTGTGTGCGAAAGTCTGGCTTCTTATCTGAAGAATTTGACCACGAATTGGAAGGAAGTGATGTTGCTGACTTACTGTTTCATATGAAATGCCTCGTAGGTACCCAGCTAATCGATGTGATAGCAAACGTCACGAAACTTCTCTAAATGCCTGGTAACATCTTAAATCTCAACATTTCAGTCCAGATTTTACGCACCAAAATGTAACAACAATTCTAGAGGGTTATATATTGTAAATCAGGTGTATACCGAGGCAATTTTCTAATTCTACTCTGCAGTTTTATTAAATCAGTCCAACAGCCATTAAGTGAGTAAATCAGTCCAACAGCCATTAAGTGAGTAAATCAGTCCAACAGCCATTAAGTGAGTAAATCAGTCCAACAGCCATTAAGTGAGTAAATCAGTCCAACAGCCATTAAGTGAGTAAATCAGTCCAACAGCCATTAAGTGGTCCCGTAAATACGACTAAAACTTCAGATGGACTTTGATGTTACTGTGTACGGAGTGCAGAAAATTTAGCAGATGTGTAATTCTAGATGAATACACATTATGAAGGTCCTTCCTTCATTTCTTTTAGGAGATTTGATCTCTTTTTTATGCTACATTTACACGAGTATGTTGGTAAATGTGTTCTGTTACAATTACATACTGTTTAAATGTGTTCTGTTACAATTACATACTGTGTAAATGTGTTCTGTTACAATTACATACTGTGTAAATATGTTCTGTTACAATTACATACTGTGTAAATGTGTTCTGTTACAATTACATACTGTGTAAATGTGTTGTGTTACAATTACCCACTGTGTAAATGTGTTTTGTTACAGTTACACACTGTGTAAATGTGCTCTGATATTTGAGCCTACGCGACATGATTTCTGGTTCTACCTGTGCCCAAAGCTTAAAATAACTTAACTACTGAACTGGAAGATATTGAACACAAAAAAAAAAATTAATCTTGCCCAGTGTCTAGACCCCACAAGCCACGCCCTCATGAAGTACTGATGGTCGGGACAATATCAGGAAAGTAGGTGAGCCAGTACTGATGATAGGGACAATATCAGGAAAGTAGGTGAGCCAGTACTGATGATAGGGACAATATCAGGAAAGTAGGTGAGCCAGTACTGATTATAGGGACAATATCAGGAAAGAAGGTGAGCCAGTACTGATGATAGGGACAATATCAGGAAAGAAGGTGAGCCAGTACTGATGATAGGGACAATATCAGGAAAGTAGGTGAGCAAGTTTGCTATTCTCTCATTTCTCAGCTCGATTTATAACGCGGTAACACACAACAATTAGTGTATAAGTGTATAACTACACACGAAGCACTGCAGTAAAGCTGTTATTACTTAACAACTACAAAGTTGTGACGTTTCAGCGTGAGCCTTAATCGTACAAAAACATACAAGACGAAGAAATAGAGAGAGAGAGATAAAGTATACATTCACATGAATACAATTTTTTTAATTTTAAAATTAAATAGAGTACTTAGCTGTAAATTGTAAGGTGTGGTTTGTCCGGCGGTGTGTGTCAGGAATGGATTTAGTAGAACATGGAGACTGTTTAACTGGACACCTGTGATATGTGGTCGGTGGGTTGTAACTGGGGGTGGTGGATGGGGAAACGAGGAGGGGAGAGAGACTGACACAATGTTGACCTAGCCAGGAGAAGTTGATATAAATGATTGGGGAAGAGGGGTTGCAAAGTGATGCTGTGAGGAGGTTTGACAAGTAAGAAGTGGTGGAGCTTTGTGGAAAGGTACTATAATGATTGAAGAGTAGCTGAACAGCGAGTTTAACCCATGTGGCTCCAGCGTCCCAAAATTTTGAATGCAGTGGTTCTCAAGCGCCAGCCAACTTGTGTCATCTGCTTGACATTGTTTGATAGCTGTTACCAGAAAACGATACATTTGAAATAATGATCAGACAATTGAAATGATTTAGGATTGGTTTCATGCTGGGCGATACTTCTAACAATCTCCTGTCATACTTGTAACAATCTCCTGTCATACTTGTAACAATCTCCTGTCATACTTGTAACAATCTCCTGTCATACTTGTAACAATCTCCTGTCATACTTGTAACAATCTCCTGTCATACTTCTAACAATCTCCCGTCATACTTCTAACAATCTCCTGGAATGTGTAACAATCTATCATACACTATGTAAAAAAGATATGGCATTCAGGTATTTGGCCAAAAGAATGGAAAAGAATTGTATTCATACCACCGCCAAAAAAAAGGGTAACCTGAAATTATGCACAAACTACAGAACTGTTGCCCTGGTTATTCATGCCAGTAAAATTCTGTTAAATATTATAATGGGTGGACTTTGTAAGAAAATTGAAGAAGTCAATATTGTCCAAGCTAGTTTTAGGCAAGGAAGAGGACCAAGAGATCATACATTCAATATAATATTTATAATAGAGAAATGTAGAGAGTTTAATATGGATCTATATTTATCTTTTATAGACTACTCAAAGGCATTTGATTGTGTACAACGCCAGAAACTTTGGGAAATACTGAAAAAAAATGGGATTTCCAACACATTTGATACAATTAACATCACTGCTGTATCTAGACCAACAGGCAGCAGTAAGAATAAATGGTGAAACAATAACTTGGTTTGACATAAAACAAGAGGTCCATCAGGGGTGCACATTGTCGCCTTAATTATTTAACTTGTATAATGAAAATATAATGAGGAATGTTAGAGACGATGTAGACAAAGAATAGTACGATGCCATAACAATTGGAGGTTATAAAATACCAGAGATTATTTATGTTGATGATATAACAATGTAGACCGTGAACTCTTATTCTTGATGACTGAAGACATTAGTGTTCTTTGCTATCATATTACTGGAAAAGATGTTCTTTTATCAATACACCAGAAGTTTAACAAAACATTACTACTTCACTAAATCTGAGCAGAGCAAGTCCGATGAAATGTTCTGTACAGAATTCATTTAATTCTGACAAATAATTTCTAGATTTATTGTCGACTACGTCACTTGGGTTGAAACATTTAATCGTTTGTTCACCATATCAAACTGTCATATTCTACATGAAGCATTTCTCAATCTTCTCAACTTCACATTATTCTAACACTTGATACAAGAACATTTCCTAACTCAGTATTATATCAAGTGTGCAACACGTGGTCAACTAGTTTCTCGTCTAAAATCACTGTACTCAAAGTTTCAAAAGTGTCAGTTCTTCATAATCCCTTGAATCACTTGAAACACAACTTCAATCTGTCCTAGAACTACTTCTGCAAAACTGCTTTTCCCGAGTATCTATTGCTCTAATTGTCCATCTATTCCAACTGTCGTTACTTATGTCTTCTTTCTCTCTCGTGTCTTCTCTAGTGCGTGTTCTCCTTCTGCTGTTCTTCTCTGATTGTCTGTCCTTCTCTTCTTCTCTTGTGTGTACCGGTCTCAGTTCACTGACCGCCCTTGTTCCTCCGTCTTCGGGGATCCGTCCTCTGTCTCCTCTCCTCTACTTCTTCCTTCTTGGTTCTTCTTCGTTTTCTCCTGTCTCTCCGCTATCCCTTTTATCTTCAAGTCCAGCGTGACGGATTAACCAATAAGTATTTTGGCTCCACCCTTCAGATGTCCACTGGTTCCCATGAGCGTTCTGATTGTTCGTCATTCAAACTGTCCCGTGACTTATTTCTCTTAAATCAGTTGTCCAATAGGCCACGTCTCTAGATATTTAATTGGTCAGCTGGCCGAGCTGGTCACTACTTTATTTAAAAACCGTGCGCAACAGCGTCCTAACGCGTGTCAGTCTGTGTCAGTTTCGTCTATACAATTGTTATTTACCTAAATCATTATCGTGCTCTTTCATGTCGGGGGTTTTATTGTGTCCTCCCTTTTTCATTGTGTCTGCCTTTTCTATTCGTCTATTCTGTTGTTTACACGTGTCAACGTCCAGTCACTGTGTAGCATGGCCTTGTAAGTGATGATTATAGTTATTATTATTATTATAATTAATGAATATTAGTATGAAAATTTACTGTACACAAAATAGTAACATCGAATAGCGACAGAGAAAAGGAAGAGAAAGGTATAAAACTTTCATGACACTAGAACAAGACGCGGACAAAAGTAAACGATGGAAACAGTGAATAGAAAAAGATGAGACTCAGTGATGCTGAGATATAGGTAATACAAAGGAAGGACGCCAGAAAGTAGGATGGTCCAGTGACAACAAAGCAGTGGCTGGACGTTGACACGTGTAAACAATAGAAAAGACGAATAGAAAATACAGACACAATGAAAAGCGAGGACACAATAAAATCTCCGACATGCAAGAGCAAGATAATGGCTTAGGTAAATAACAAGTGTATAAACCAAACTGACACAGACTGACACGCGTTAGGACGCTGTTGTGCACGGTTTTTAAATAAAGGGGTGACCAGCTCGCCCAGCCGATCAATTAAATATTTAGAGGCGTGGCCTATTGCATAATTGACTTACGAGAGATAAGTCACGGGGCAGTTTGAATGATGATAATCAGAACGCTCATGGGAACCAGTGGACATATGAAGGGTTGAGCTAAAATACTTATTGGTTAATCCGTCACGCTGGACTTGAAGATAAAAATGCTAATGGAGAAACTGGAGGAAGAAGAAGGAGAGGAGACAGAGGACGGAGCCCCGAAGACGGAGAAACAAGGGCGGTCAGTGAACTGTGACCGGTCCAGACAAGAGAAGAAGAGATGACGGAGAAACAAGGGCGGTCAGTGAACTGAGACCAGTCCAAACAAGAGACGAAGAGAAGGAAAGACAATTAGAGAAGAACAGCAGAAGAACACACACCAGAGAAGACACGAGAGAGAAAGAAGACATAAGTAACGACAGTTGGAATAGATGGACAATTAGAGCAATAGATACTCAGGAAAAGCAGTTTTGAAGAAGTAGTTCTAGGACAGACTGAAGATATGTTTCAAGTGATTCAAAGGATTATGAAGAACTGACACTTTTGAAACTTTGAGTACAGTGATTTTAGACGAGAAACTAGTTGACCACGTGTTGTACACCTGATATGAGTTAGATAATGTTCTTGTATCAAGTGTAGAGTATTCTGATGTTGAGAACATGGCCGAAATGCTGTATGTAGAATATGATAGAGTTTGATAATATTGTGAACAAATGATTAAGTGTTTCAATCCAAGTGATGTTATCAACAATACATCTTGAACTTATTAAATGGATTCTGTAGAGAACATTTCATCGCACTTGCTCTGCTCTGATTAGTGAAATGGCAATGTTTGTGAAACCTAATCTAAAACAACAAGAATCTGGATGTGTGTGAAGATAAAGTAGATATTAATCAAGAACATTTTCTTTGGTCAGAAATGTATAATTCACAAATGACAATATTATAACTGTTTTATTATCAATGGACCATCCTACTTTCTGGCGCCCTTCCTTTGTAATACCTACATGTCAGCATCACTGAGTCTCGTCTTTTTCTATTCACTGTTTCTACTGTTTACTTTTGTTCACGTCTTGTTCTAGTGTCATGAAAGTTTTATACCTTTCTCTTCCTTTCCTCTTCATTTTTCTCTGTCGCTATTCGATGTTACTATTTTCTTTACGGTATATTTTCATAATAATATTCATTAATAATAATAATAATAACAATAATAATCATTACTTACAAGGCCATGCTACAATTACACATTGTTACTGTCCACAACACAAAAAGGAATGGAAAAACTAATTATGTCAGTCCTTAAGAACAGCGAAGAGCAAAACCTCTATCTTAATGTGAAGAAAACTAAATTGATGACAACTGACAAAACGAACAAGGCATCTGAAATATGTGCCAATGAGGAAAAATTGGAAGAAGTGGAGAAGAATTTTGAATATCTTGGATCACTGCTAACTAATAATGGAGATACAATGAGAGAAATTAAAAGGAGGGCATCTATCGCTCTTCAGAAAGTAAAACAGCTAAAGAAGCTGTGGAGAGGAACAGACAGAACTATAAAAATAAGATTTTTAAGGGCATGCATCTTTCCCACCCCAACATATGCCTGTGAGACCTGGACACTTAACAAAACAGCTGAGAAACACATAAATGCCTTTGAATGTAAGTGATACAGAAGAGTTCTTCAGATAACATGGACACAAAAAAGAAAAAATACATCCATACAAGAACTTAATATTGAAGAAGCCTGTAGTAAAGAGGATTAAAGAGAGAAAACTTAAATATTTTGGACATAGTAAACGTCATGATAATTTAGAGAAGACCATCTTGGAAGGATACATAATGGGAAAAAGAAAGAGAGGAAGACCAAAGCGAAGATGATTGCAAGACATCGTTGATGATCTGCAAATAGATGTATCAGCAGCAGGTCATCTTGCTCACAACCGAGAGGCCTACATGAGTGCTGTTAGAGAGGCAAAGTTACTCAAGGGACACGCAAATGAATGAATGAGCAGAACAGATTCATCGTCGACGACTTCATATTAATTTCATTAGATAGAATACGATGATGATGGAATCTGAATGATAGCTGGTCATAATATCTGCTTAACATAGCTCACATGTGGGCGAAAGAACACATGGCATCAATACACTGGAGACAGACACAAGTGGCCAGATCACACAACACATGAGAACAGGAGATTCGGTCACTCCGCAACTAAACGATACGACTCTCCAGAAACTGCCAGAGAACTGCACTCTGTCCGAGCGTTAGACACACTCTCAACACGAGAGTCAAGACAGAAACTGTCTTTTGTCTGAGCGTCAGATACAGACTATCAACACGAGAATCAAGACAGAAACTGTCTTTTGTCTGAGCTTTAGACACATACTATCAGCACGAGAGTCAAGACAGAAACTGTCTTTTGCCCGAGCGTCAGATACAGACTCTCACATACACTCAAAAAAATATCAATCCAACCTTTCCCTTACAGAATTTTGTGTCACCGAGAAAACATTCACTTCACGTGAGACAGGTGCTCCCCAAAGATTCTGCCTGATTCATTACTCAGTGGAAAATCATTCGGTAACTCCTCCTGAAATAAACGAAGGGACTTAACCCCAGAAAATTTAATATACTGTTACACCACTCTCTGCATTTAATGTTTCCCTTCTTGTGTTATTCTCAAAGGTTCTGCTTTTGTCGTGATCAAGATCTTCTTAGACACATTTTTTATGAAATATATAGAGTGTCTTGTCTCCGTCGTTCTTGACTTCTGTAAATGCTCTCAATCTTCTTGACTTCTGTAAATGCTCTCAATCTTCTTGACTTCTGTAAATGCTCTCTATCTTCTTGACTTCTGTAACTGCTGTCTTAGGGTTTTAGGCAATAAATTCTCTCAGCGGTTTTTTAGTTCTATAGAAGCTCTCTATCTCAGTGTTTTTTTGCTTCCATAAAAGCTCTCTATCTCAGCGGTTCCTGACTTCTATAAAAGCTCTCTATCTCAACGGTTCCTGGCTTATATAAAAACTCTCTTTCTCTGCGGTTCCTGACTTATATAAAAGCTCTCTTTCTCAACGGTTCCTGACTTATATAAAAGCTCTCTTTCTCAACGGTTCCTGACTTATATAAAAGCTCTCTTTCTCAGCTCGAGTGTTGGACTCTGTTTGAGGGACTTAAGATGTACCTCTAGTACTATTCAACTTTACGTAACTGCAGAGAGACTTCACTGGAGAACTGAAAAGAAAGCGGTGAATGTTATGTCGAAACTTAATTGCTAGGACTCATATTACATATCTTGTCAACATCCTGTCCCCGGGGTACAACTGAAACTATAGACTACAACAAGCCACATTGTTGGGAAGGGCTATCAATTATCACAATGACAGGCATGGCGACGATACATACCACACCCTTGTACAGACAGCAAAGAGTGCACAGATCTACCATTTTTTCTGTGTCTATTGTTTGATTAGCTTCACAAACCACAACTATGGCTATTAGAAGCGTTTTCCAACAATATTTAGAGTTATCAAAGTCTAGACTTTATGATAGAGATCTGGACAATGTACACGTATATGAAATAACGAGTGTCAAATGTGTTAAAAATAGGATATTGATTAACGTAAGAATGGTGTCTGTTTGTCTGTGAGATTGATTAACGTAAGAATGGCATCTGTTCGTCTATGAGATTGATTAACGTAAGAATGGCATCTGTTCGTCTATGAGATTGATTAACGTAAGAATGGTGCCTGTCTGTCTGTCTGTCTGTCATCATACCTAAAAGTACCTAAACGTTATAAACAATATTCACTCCTTCAACATTAAGATTTACCCGTATCTGCATGACATTGATCATGTACCTCCTTAACAATTATACTTTCCTCTTTTAGCTTATCTGATCATTAGAGTTTGTTTAAACACCGCTTACGATAATTAGAGTTTGTTTATATAATGCCAGCGATAATTAGAGTTTGTTTAAACACCGCTTACGATAATTAGAGTTTGTTTAAACACCGCTTACGATAATTAGAGTTTGTTTATATAATGCCAGCGATAATTAGAGTTTGTTTTCACAGTGCCTACGATAATTAGAGTTTGTTTATATAATGCCAGCGATAATTAGAGTTTGTTTTCACAGTGCCTACGATAATTAGAGTTTGTTTATATAATGCCAGCGATAATTAGAGTTTGTTTTCACAGTGCCTACGATAATTAGAATTGCTTTTTTAACACTGTGCCTGCCATAATTAGAATTTGTCCACAATGCATGCGAAAATTACAGTTTGATTTTAAAACAATGCCTGTGATCATTAGAGTTTGTTTACACAGTGCCTGTGATAATTAGAGTTTGTTTACACAGTGCCTGTGATAATTAGAGTTTGTTTACACGGTGCCTGTGATAATTAGAGTTTGTTTACACAGTGCCTGTGATAATTAGAGTTTGTTTACGCAGTGCCTGTGATAATTAGAGTTTGTTTACACAGTGCCTGTGATAATTAGAGTTTGTTTACACAATGCCTGTGATAATTAGAGTTTGTTTACACAGTGCCTGTGATAATTAGAGTTTGTTTACGCAGTGCCTGTGATAATTAGAGTTTGTTTACACAGTGCCTGTGATAATTAGAGTTTGTTTACACAGTGCCTGGGATAATTTTAGTAATGCGTTTTAACTTCTATAATAATTTTGCTGTGGAAATGTGATGATAATAATGATATAGCATTGATAAGTAACAGTTGTATGATGAAAAGAAAACAGACAGGCCCACTTGCTCGGTTGTTCTCCCTTATGAAAATACAAGTAAAGTTCATTCGTTCTTCTTGCCAGTCTCACTGATCACGTGGCTGCCTGTCTTTACTTCTTGTTAGTCTCACTGATCACGTGGCTTCCTGCGTTTACTTCTTGTTAGTCTCACTGATCACGTGCCTGCCTGTCTTTACTTCTTGTTAGTCTCACTGATCACGTGTTTGCCTATGTTTCCTTATTGTTAGTCTCACTGATCACGTGCTTGCCTGCGTTTACTTCTTGTTAGTCTCACTGATCACGTGTTTGCCTATGTTTCTTTATTGTTAGTCTCACTAATCACGTGCCTGCCTGTGTTTACTTCTTGTTAGTCTCACTGATCACGTGCCTGCCTGCGTTTACTTCTTGTTAGTCTCACTGATCACGTGCCTGCCTGCGTTTACTTCTTGTTAGTCTCACTGATCACGTGCCTGCCTGCGTTTACTTCTTGTTAGTCTCACTGATCACGTGCCTGCCTGCGTTTACTTCTTGTTAGTCTCACTGATCACGTGTTTGCCTATGTTTCTTTATTGTTAGTCTCACTAATCACGTGCCTGCCTGCGTTTACTTCTTGTTAGTCTCACTGATCACGTGCCTGCCTGCGTTTACTTCTTGTTAGTCTCACTGATCATGTGCCTGCCTGCGTTTACTTCTTGTTAGTCTCACTAATCACGTGCCTGCCTGCGTTTACTTCTTGTTAGTCTCACTGATCATGTGCCTGCCTGCGTTTACTTCTTGTTAGTCTCACTAATCACGTGTTTGTCTATGTTTACTTCTTGTTAGTCTCACTGATCACGTGTTTGTCTATGTTTCCTTCTTGTTAGTCTCACTGATCACGTGTTTGTCTATGTTTCCTTCTTGTTAGTCTCACTAATCACGTGTTTGTCTATGTTTCCTTCTTGTTAGTCTCACTGATCACGTGTTTGTCTATGTTTCCTTCTTGTTAGTCTCACTGATCACGTGTTTGTCTATGTTTCCTTCTTGTTAGTCTCATTGGTCATCTGTCTGTCTATGTTTCCTTCTCATTAGTCTCATTGATCATCTGTCTGTCTATGTTTCCTTCAGTCCTTAACAATGTTACGTAATCACGAACAGCCAGGTTGACCCTATAAATATTAGTTCAAAATTATAATAATGGTCACTATTTCCTTTAACAATGATCAGTAACATAATTATTAGGTCATGAGAACTGGGAGAATTCCTTCAAGGAGCTATTTCATTTGTTCTTCCCCCCTCCCATCCCCCTTTTCTCCCGCACCCTCCCCAGTGTCTTAAACACTGAATTTACCAGGAACTATCTCTTGCGGGGACCTTTACCCACAGGCAGCTTTTGTTCAGGTCTTTACATGTAATTCTTGTGCAGGAATTAGGGCAGTTTTTAATATACAGTTCTGTGCTTATGTTTATGTGCGATAGTATCGCATATGAGATGGCTGGGTATGAGATAGCTGTGTGAGTCAGCTATCTATGAGACAGCAGTATATGAGATAGTTGTATTTGAAACTGTTGTACATAATAGTTGTGTATGAGATAGCTATATTTGAAACAGCTGTGTATGAGGTAGCTGTGTGAGATAGCTGTGTATGAGGTAGCTCTGTATGAGACAATTGTGTATGAGACAAATGTATATGGAATAGATGTGTATGAAACAAATGTGTATGCAATAGCTGTGTATGAGACAACTATGTATGAGATATCTATATGAGAAAGCTGTGCATGAGATAACTGTATGAGAAAGCTATGTATGAGATAACTGTATGAGACAGCTGTGTGTGAGACAGCTGTATAAAGGAAAATATGATACCGTCAGTATTATCTTACTATTCCACTTTTCTTACAGAACTCAAGAGTAAATTGTTCAGTGCCCTTTGGATACACCTAACTCCAGCTTCACTTGAGGAAATCAAGGTCAGTCATATGAATACATCAGCTTGAACTTTCTCTTGGTTCCTCTTCCCTCCCTCCTACCCCCTACCCCCCCCCCCCCCAGCTCTCTGGGATTCTTAATTCCCAACTTTCTCTGGGTCTCCCTAATCCTTTCTCTTCCAACTTTCTCTATGTCTCCCAAACCCCCTTCCCTCATTTTCTCTGGGTCTTCGTTATTCCCCATTTTCTCTGAATTTCTCCCACACCCCCGTGTATCTGATTCTCTCTACCCTCAAACTTTTCTAGCAATTTCCTGTTCTCTCTTCATGTATGTTGATTGTAAGAGAATCGGTTCCAGTTTTCCTGTTCTCTTTTCATGTATGTTGATTGTAAGAGAATCGGTTCCAGTTTTCCTGTTGTCTGATGATATATGTTAATTTATGTGTGAGTAGTTCCTGGGTATTGTGAGTTCTACCCAAACATTTTTAAGGTCGACTACTCGAACTGTGCCCCTCAGAGTACTCGTCCCCGACAACTGTCTAGTTTACTTAACTCTTTCTGTCCAGAACAACACTGCCTAGTTTACTTAACTCTTTCTGTTCAGAACAACACTGTCTAGTTTACTTAACTCTTTCTGTTCAGAACAACACTGTCTAGTTTACTTAACTCTTTCTGTTCAGAACAACACTGTCTAGTTTACTTAACCCTTTCTGCTAAGAACAACACTGTCTAGTTTACTTAACTCTTTCTGTTCAGAACAACACTGTCTAGTTTACTTAACTCTTTCTGTTCAGAACAACACTGTCTAGTTTACTTAACTCTTTCATTTCAGAACAACACTGCCTAGTTTACTTAACTCTTTCATTTCAGAACAACAGTGCCTAGTTTACTTAACTCTTTCTGTTCAGAACAACAGTGCCTAGTTATTTAACTCTTTCATTTCAGAACAACACTGCCTAGTTTACTTAACTCTTTCATTTCAGAACAACATTGCCTAGTTTACTTAACTCTTGCGCTTCAGAAAAACACTGCCAGTGTTGTCATATCTTGCTCGCCTATGCAAATCAATGCTCAAAGCAATATGTAGCTTCCTTCCAGTTTCTTTCTGCTAAAATTTCTCACCGAAATTTATTTTGGCACAGCGAGGAAGTTAACTCGTTTGTGTATGATGATTAAGTTTAATAATGTTGATATCTGATTAAGTTTAATGTTGATGATATCTGATTTAATCATGAAGATAAAATGTATAGCATAGAAAACAACAGTGTGATAGTTTGTAAGACAAGATTCAACAAAACAGCAACAAACAAACAATTTATACTGCAAATAACCCTAAAGAGTGAGTGGTATGCTGTAAGTAAGCCAAAAGAATGAGTGGTATACTGTACGTAAGCCTAAAAAATGAGTGTTTTACTGTAAGTAATCCTAAAGTATAAGTGGTATACTTCAAGTAAGTGTAAAGTGCGAGTGATATACTGTAAGTAAGCCTAAAGAATGAATGATATGCTGTAAGTAATCCTAAATTATGAGTGATATACTGTAAGCAACCCTACAAAATGAGTGGTATATTGTAAGTCTAAAGTCTAAGTGGTATATTGTAAGTAAGTCTAAAGTGTGAGGGGTATACTGTAAGTAGGTCTAAAGGGTGTGTAAGTAGGTCTAAAGTGTAAGTGCTATGCTGTAAGTAAGTGTAAAGTGTGTGTGGTATACTGTAAGTAAGCCTAAAATATGGGTAGTATACTGTAAGTAAGCTTAAAGAATGAGTGGTATACTATAAGTAAGCTTAAAGAATGAGTGGTATACTATAAGTAAGCTTAAAGAATGAGTGGTATACTGTAAGTAAGCTTAAAGAATGAGTGGTATACTGTAAGTAAGCTTAAAGAATGAGTGGTATACTATAAGTAAGCTTAAAGAATGAGTGGTATACTATAAGTAAGCTTAAAGAATGAGTGGTATACTATAAGTAAGCCTAAAGTATGTGTGGCATACTATAAGTATTCCTAACGTATGAGTGGTATACTGTAAATGTAAAGCGCGAGTGATATACTGTAAGTAAGCCTACAGAATGAGTGATACTTGAGATAATGAAAGCTTAACTCTGCTCCTGCCAAGAATGATACTTGAATGACTTAGTTAGATGTTACAAAATATCACCTTCGGTGCGATTTATTTCCATGTTTTTGGTGCTTTCAATTTTTATTTAAAATATGATATACATATAGGTCTAATGTCATTTTCCATTGAGAATATGGTTCCTGGGTTTGTTTTAACAATCTTGGCTGGTCATGTGACTTTATGTCTGCAGCCTAGTCTGTGTTATGATCTTAATACTGTACACCTGGCTGGGAGATACGAACAGTTTGTTAATGTTTTTTTTTATCTTTCGGCTCTTGTTTTTTTTTAAATCTCAACACAGTCTTCTTCAGCACGCACAGTTGTCATGAGACGCTCGCTGGTCAGCGTAGTAAGCACAGCAAAATGTTTTCTAGCGCGTCATGGACCTTGGGGTTTCGGTTAGCACAGATCTAGTCACACAGATCTAGTCACACAGCTAAACTACAAGGCACAGCTAAACTATAAGACAACCTAAACTATAAGAGACAACCTAAACTATAAGACAACCTAAACTATAAAACAACCTAAACTATAAGACACAGCTAAACTATAAGACAACGTAAAATATAAGACAACCTAAACTATAAGACACATCTAAAAGACAAGACACAGCTAAACTATAAGACACAACTAAGCTACAAGCCACAGCTAAACTATAAGACACAGCTAAACTATAAGACACAGATAAACTATAAGACAACCTAAACTATAAGAGACAACCTAAACTATAAGACAACCTAAACTATAAAACAACCTAAACTATAAGACACACCTAAACTACAAGACACAGCTAAACAACAAGACACAACTAAGCAACAAGACACAGCTAAACTATAAGACAACCTAAACTATAAGACGCAGGTAAACTATAAGACAACCTAAACTATAAGGCACACCTAAACTATAAGACACACCTAAACTATAAGACAACCTAAACTATAAGACACACCTAAACGACAAGACAAACTATAAGACATAACTAAACTATAAGACAACCTAAACTATAAGACACAGCTAAACGACAAGACACAGCTAAACTATAAGACAACCTAAACTATAAGACACAGGTAAACTATAAGACACAGCTAAACTATAAGACACAGCAAGACTATAAGACACAGCTAAGCCATGCGACACAGCAAGGCACAGCTAAACTATAAGACACAGCAAAACTATAAGACACAGCAAGACTATAAGACACAGCAAAACTATAGGACACTACTGACAGGAAAGTCAAACTAGAAACGATCAAGACACCCCCTCATTCCCTTAAAATGTTCCAGGAAATCCGTTCACGTTCAAATATTTTGTACGAGTAGAATGAGTTAAAGATCGACTTTATCTAAGTGGTGGTGGAGCATATTAAGAAACATGAAACTAAAGCGTATTGACAGACAATGGTCCATCTTCAAGATGATAGGAAAAAAGTAGGAGCAGCTTTATTACTTAACAACTACAAAGTTTTGACGTTTCGGCGTGAGCCTTAATCATACAAAAACATACAGGACGAAGAAATACAGAGAGGAGATAAAGTATAGATTCACATGAATCATTTTAAAAAAAATTGTAAAAAGAGTACTTAGCTGTAAATGTTAATGTGTGACTTGTCCGGCGGTGTGTGTCAGGAATGGATCTAGTGGGACGTGGAGACTGTTCAAATAGAGACCTGTGACATGTGGTCAGTGGGTTATAACTGGGGTGGTGGATGGGGAACCGGGGAGGGGAGAGAGAGTGATGCCATATTGACCTAGCTGGAACCACATGGGTTAAACTCGCTGTTTAGTTACACGTAACATCATCTTCTTCAATCATTATAGTACCTCTCCACTAAGTCCACCCCTTCTTACTTTTCAAACTTCCTCACAGCATCACTCTGCAACCCCTCTCCCTCAGTCATCTATTTCAATTTCTCCTGGCTAGGTCAACATTGTATCAGTCTCTCTCCCCTCCCCGGTTCCCCATCCACCACCCCCAGTTACAACCCACCGACCACATATCACAGGTCTCCATTTAAATAGAATGTTCTACTAAATCCATTCCTGACACACACCGCCGGACAAGCCACACCTTACAATTTACAGCTAAGTACTCTATTTAATGTTTTAATTTTTGTTTCTTTTTAATAGTATTCATGGGAATCCATACTTTATCTCCTTTCTCTATTTCTTCGTCCTGTATGTTTTTGTATGATTAAGGCTCACGCCCAAAACGTCACAGCTTTATAGTCGTTAAGTAATAAAGCTGTTCCTACTTTTTCCTATTTTATATATTCTGGTATCACAGCTTTACTGCAGTGCTTCATGTATAGTTGTATACTTATACACTAATTATCATCTTCAAGATGAAATCACAGAGACGAGTTAAGCTGGGGGGGGGGAAGCTGCCATATTTCATGAGAACAGGGGAAAACTTACACCCACAGTAAAACTGGAGGTGATATCTGCTCACGTAATTATGAGAAATTTAGAGGGTTTAAATACATCACTTGGAGGGGGCGGGGGGGGGGCAGAAACACGGAAAGAAGCTCGTTTTTGTTGATCCCTTTGATTATCTGTGTCTGCGTTACCTGGCTAGAGACAAATTATCTGTGTCTGCGTTACCTGGCTAGAGACAAATTATCTGTGTCTGCGTTACCTGGCTAGAGACAAATTATCTGTGTCTGCGTTACCTGGCTAGAGACAAATTATCTGTGTCTGCGTTACCTGGCTAGAGACAAATTATCTGTGTCTGCGTTACCTGGCTAGAGACAAATTATCTGTGTCTGCGTTACCTGGCTAGAGACAAATTATCTGTGTCTGCGTTACCTGACATGTGTCAAAACTTCAACTCTACATTTATCAAGTGTGTCAAACCTTCAACTCTACATTTATCACGTGTGTCAAACCTTCAACTCTACATTTATCAGGTGCATTAACCCTTCAGCTCTATATTTATCACGTGTGTCAAACCTTCAACTCTACATTTATCACGTGTGTCAAACCTTTAACTCTACATTTATCACGTGTGTCAAACCTTCAACCCCGCAAACATTTATCAGGTGTGTCAAATCTTCAACTCTACATTTATCACGTGCGTTAAACCTTCAACTCTACATTTATCAGGTGCATCAAACCTTCAACTCTACATTTATCAGGTACGTCAAACCTTCAACTCTACATTTATCACGTGTGTCAAACCCTCAGCTCTACATATATCATGTGTGTCAAAACCTTCAACCCCCACACATTTATCTGGCGAGTCAAACCTTCAACTCTACATTTATCAAGTGTGTCAAACCTTAAACTATATTTATCAAGTTTGTCAAACCTTCAACCCAAGGACCACTGTCTTCTCAAGATCAGTAAGGGAAAAGTCTGTTCGTAAGCTCAACGTGTCTTATAGTTTAGCTGTGTCTTGTAGTTTAGCTGTGTCTTATAGTTTAGCTGTGCCTTGCTGTGTCTTATAGTTTAGCTGTGTCTTATAGTTTAGCTGTGTCTTATAGTTTAGCTGTGTCTTATAGTTTAGCTGTGTCTTATAGGTTAGGTTTTCTTATAGTTTAGGTTGTCTTATAGTTTAGGTGTGTCTTATAGTTTAGGTTGTCTTATAGTTTAGGTTGTCTTATAGTTTAGGTTGTCTTATAGTTTAGGTTGTCTTATAGTTTAAGTTGTCTTATAGTTTAGCTGTGTCTTATAGTTTAGCTGTGTCTTATCGTTTAGCTGTGTCTTATAGTTTCGGTTGTCTAATAGTTTAGCTGTGTCTTGTCGTTTAGCTGTGTTTTATAGTTTATGTTGTCTTATAGTTTAGCTGTGTCTTGTCGTTTAGCTGTGTCTTATAGTTTATGTTGTCTTATAGTTTAGGTTGTCTTATAGTTTAGCTGTGTCTTATAGTTTAGGTTGTCTTATAGTTTAGCTGTGTCTTATAGTTTAGGTCGTCTTATAGTTTAGCTGTGTCTTATAGTTTAGCTGTGTCTTATAGTTTAGGTTGTCTTATAGTTTAGGTTGTCTTATAGTTTAGCTGTGTCTTATCGTTTAGATTGTCTTATAGTTTAGCTGTGTCTTATAGTTTCGGTTGTCTAATAGTTTAGCTGTGTCTTGTCGTTTAGCTGTGTCTTATAGTTTAGGTTGTCTTATAGTTTAGCTGTGTCTTGTCGTTTTGCTGTGTCTTATAGGTTAGGTTTTCTTATAGTTTAGGTTGTCTTATAGTTTAGGTGTGTCTTATAGTTTAGGTTGTCTTATAGTTTAGGTGTGTCTTATAGTTTAGGTTGTCTTATAGTTTAGGTTGTCTTATAGTTTAGGTTGTCTTATAGTTTAGGTTGTCTTATAGTTTAAGTTGTCTTATAGTTTAGCTGTGTCTTATAGTTTAGCTGTGTCTTATCGTTTAGCTGTGTCTTATAGTTTCGGTTGTCTAATAGTTTAGCTGTGTCTTGTCGTTTAGCTGTGTTTTATAGTTTATGTTGTCTTATAGTTTAGCTGTGTCTTGTCGTTTAGCTGTGTCTTATAGTTTATGTTGTCTTATAGTTTAGGTTGTCTTATAGTTTAGCTGTGTCTTATAGTTTAGGTTGTCTTATAGTTTAGCTGTGTCTTATAGTTTAGGTCGTCTTATAGTTTAGCTGTGTCTTATAGTTTAGCTGTGTCTTATAGTTTAGGTTGTCTTATAGTTTAGGTTGTCTTATAGTTTAGCTGTGTCTTATCGTTTAGATTGTCTTATAGTTTAGCTGTGTCTTATAGTTTCGGTTGTCTAATAGTTTAGCTGTGTCTTGTCGTTTAGCTGTGTCTTATAGTTTAGGTTGTCTTATAGTTTAGCTGTGTCTTGTCGTTTTGCTGTGTCTTATAGTTTAGGTTGTCTTATAGTTTAGCTGTGTCTTATAGTTTAGCTGTGTCTTATAGTTTAGGTTGTCTTATAGTTTAGCTGTGTCTTGTCGTTTAGCTGTGTCTTATAATTTAACTTTGTCTTAAGCTGATAGCACCGTCTTACTTACGTTTAGAATTGGTAATAGTCTGTGGTGCTACCGAAAAAAAATACATACATCCTACAGTTTGCAGGAAAAGTATACTTACATCTTACAGTTTAAATGAAAAGTATACATACATCTTACAGTTTACAGTAAAAGTAGTAAGTAGCTAAGTAATTGTGATATCAACAACATGATACTGAATTCCCACACACTGCATGCCAAATACAGTTTTACCTGCAGCGTTGTTTTTTTTTTATTTCACTGGCAGTTATTTCCCTTTGTCCTGGTATTAGCACAGATTACAAACTGAGACATTTAAATTTGGAAAGAGTTTTCGAAAACAAAGGTTTAATTTATAACAGGGACGTACGTGCACGTATCACCACAAGTTTGGTGCTTCGTTAATCTATTTTTAGAAGATTCATGAGTATTGAAAAGGTCATAATAATCGTGTGCTCAGAAATGACGATGAGAGTGCAGAGAGGAAACTTGGAGCCGCTTTCTAGTTCAGAGAGGAGAGTTGGAGCCTCTTTCTAGTACAGAGAGGAGAGTTGGGGCCTCTTTCTAGTTCAGAGAGGAGAGTTGGAGCCGCTTTCTAGTTCAGAGAGGAGAGTTGGAGCTGCTTTCTAGTTCAGAGAGGAGAGTTGGAGCCTCTTTCTAGTACAGAGAGGAGAGTTGGGGCCTCTTTCTAGTTCAGAGAGGAGAGTTGGAGCCGCTTTCTAGTTCAGAGAGGAGAGTTGGAGCCTCTTTCTAGTTCAGAGAGGAGAGTTGGAGCCTCTTTCTAGTACAGAGAGCAGAGTTGGAGCCTCTTTCTAGTACAGAGAGGAGAATTGGAGCCTCTTTCTAGTTCAGAGAGCAGAGTTGGAGCCTCTTTCTAGTACAGAGAGGAGAGTTGGAGCCTCTTTCTAGTACAGAGAGGAGAGTTGGAGCATCTTTCTAGTACAGAGAGGAGAGTTGGAGCCTCTTTCTAGTACAGAGAGGAGAGTTGGAGCCTCTTTCTAGTACAGAGAGGAGAGTTGGAGACTCTTTCTAGTACAGAGAGGAGAGTTGGAGAATCTTTCTAGTACAGAGAGGAGAGTTGGAGAATCTCTCTTACAGCTAAAAATATCATCATATCTTGTGGCGACTGTCAAAATTGTGGCGACTATCAAAATTGTGGCGACTGTCAAAGTTCTGGCGACTGTCAAAGTTGTGTTTTCTCACTGCAGATTTCATCTTGCTCTTTTTTTTTTTAATGTACGAACTGTTGTTGATCTCTGTGCAAGGTTCAGTGTTACCTTTGTCTCAATTTTATTCTTGAACTGGTGTCATTGCTATGGTGAATTTTTAAGTACTCTCTCGACGTATAGTGAAGTTTAGAAGTTTTTGTCTTTCTATTTCAAATAACGAGATCACATCACGTGTAATTAATCACATCACATGTAATTCCTAATCTTTTAATTATACATTTTCTGATTTTTTTTTAGTTGCAAATAGCACTCACTCAGAATCTATCATGGATACTAACGGTAATACTAATACTGATGCTAACACCGATACATTGATGTTAACATGGATACAATATTGGTGCTAAAACTGATGCTAACATTCATGCTAAACTTGATGCTAGCACTGATGCTAATTTATAACAGGGACGTACGTGCACGTATCACCACAAGTTTGGTGCTTCGTTAATCTATTTTTAGAAGATTCATGAGTATTGAAAAGGTCATAATAATCGTGTGCTCAGAAATGACGATGAGAGTGCAGAGAGGAAACTTGGAGCCGCTTTCTAGTTCAGAGAGGAGAGTTGGAGCCTCTTTCTAGTACAGAGAGGAGAGTTGGGGCCTCTTTCTAGTTCAGAGAGGAGAGTTGGAGCCGCTTTCTAGTTCAGAGAGGAGAGTTGGAGCTGCTTTCTAGTTCAGAGAGGAGAGTTGGAGCCTCTTTCTAGTACAGAGAGGAGAGTTGGGGCCTCTTTCTAGTTCAGAGAGGAGAGTTGGAGCCGCTTTCTAGTTCAGAGAGGAGAGTTGGAGCCTCTTTCTAGTTCAGAGAGGAGAGTTGGAGCCTCTTTCTAGTACAGAGAGCAGAGTTGGAGCCTCTTTCTAGTACAGAGAGGAGAATTGGAGCCTCTTTCTAGTTCAGAGAGCAGAGTTGGAGCCTCTTTCTAGTACAGAGAGGAGAGTTGGAGCCTCTTTCTAGTACAGAGAGGAGAGTTGGAGCATCTTTCTAGTACAGAGAGGAGAGTTGGAGCCTCTTTCTAGTACAGAGAGGAGAGTTGGAGCCTCTTTCTAGTACAGAGAGGAGAGTTGGAGACTCTTTCTAGTACAGAGAGGAGAGTTGGAGAATCTTTCTAGTACAGAGAGGAGAGTTGGAGAATCTCTCTTACAGCTAAAAATATCATCATATCTTGTGGCGACTGTCAAAATTGTGGCGACTATCAAAATTGTGGCGACTGTCAAAGTTCTGGCGACTGTCAAAGTTGTGTTTTCTCACTGCAGATTTCATCTTGCTTTTTTTTTTTAATGTACGAACTGTTGTTGATCTCTGTGCAAGGTTCAGTGTTACCTTTGTCTCAATTTTATTCTTGAACTGGTGTCATTGCTATGGTGAATTTTTAAGTACTCTCTCGACGTATAGTGAAGTTTAGAAGTTTTTGTCTTTCTATTTCAAATAACGAGATCACATCACGTGTAATTAATCACATCACATGTAATTCCTAATCTTTTAATTATACATTTTCTGATTTTTTTTTAGTTGCAAATAGCACTCACTCAGAATCTATCATGGATACTAACGGTAATACTAATACTGATGCTAACACCGATACATTGATGTTAACATGGATACAATATTGGTGCTAAAACTGATGCTAACATTCATGCTAAACTTGATGCTAGCACTGATGCTAAATTATAACATCGAAGCTAACTTTGATTCTAACAGTGGTGCTAACATTAAAGCTAACATTGATTCTATTGTCGATGCTAACATTGGTGCTAAGACATACATGCTAACGTGTAGGCAAGACTCACTTGCACACATATAAAACAATTCTGGTCTTTATCACATGTTTCTGATTAATTTGAATAAGAAATAATGTATTCAGATTCTGACGTCCAGCCTTGTTTGTTTCTTACTTATATTCTGAAGACAGTCTCAGTTTCGTCAATAATGGCTGATTCTGAAGAGATGCCAATGATAGCTGATTCTGAGGAGGTACCAATGATGGCTGATTCTCAGGAGGTACCAATGATAGCTGATTCTGAGGAGGTACTAATGATGGCTGATTCTGAGGAGGTACCAATGATGATTACCACAGTACATCTTCCGTTATTGCCGTTTAAATTTATCCTGTTCGATAACAGCATGGCAAATCTTCTGTGATGAGGGGAGTTAGACATGTTTTGTTAGCAAATTGTTACACAGAGTGATGTAACTAAGTTTACTACATCTCTGTGAGTAATAGTGTAGTGCACTAATCACCTTGGCTTCTGATATTTTGGCCACCATTTTTTTTTAAATGTAACCCCAAGCATTATATTAACTTTCTTAATCATGGTTTTAAAAAATCACTCAAATTTCTAAATACTTTTTAGAAATTAATCAAAATCCATGTACTGAATGAAGTCTTGCGAACGTGTTTTGGAGAAAGGAGTAAACTCGAGAATATACTGAAACATTCGATTCTGGCGTTTGCTTTCCCGTGATCAAGGCCAGACTTCCACTTCCTATACTGGCTGTTTGGAATTTCCAGAGTGTAATGTTTGTGGGTATGCGTATGTGTCTTTTTTCTACGTGATTAATCGAAAATTTTGTCGGAGCCTTTGAATTTGGTCCTAGCAAGATAGAAAGTCAAGGAAAACTCTACTTATTATTAGGCGTGGAAAAAGTGGCACCCTCCACAGAGAAAGCAACCATGAGATGGCAAGGAGACGTGCCAGCCTATGCGAAAATAAGATTAGAAAGTCTGAAAAAGATAGTGTGTGTTCTAGATGGCACGGAGATACTATTATCTATCGCTAGCGCCAAGGCTACCTCGCGTGAACGTAGCAGACCAGCCATTTTCAAATCGTGGTCTATTTAGGGCCCTAATGTTGCACATGGTCAGAAATTATAATGTTAGATGAGCTTTTAAGTTACAATTTAATCTTAAAATATGGCAGGATGGAACTATTTTACACGAAGTTCATAATATCACATTCACGTTTATAATTCCTTGGATTTAAATTACTTACAAATAATGAAAGCTTGCGAAAAACTGAGCTCAGACTAAGATATAGGTATGTGTGTCCATATCTTGATATAGGTATGTGTGTCCATATCTTGATGTAGGTATGTGTGTCCATATCTTGATGTAGGTATGTGTGTCCATATCTTGATATAGGTATGTGTGTCCATATCTTGATGTAGGTATGTGTGTCCATTTCTTGATGTAGGTATGTGTGTCCGTATCTTGATATAGGTATATGTGTCCATTTCTTGATGTAGGTATGTGTGTCCATATCTTGATATAGGTATGTGTGTCCATTTCTTGATGTAGGTATGTGTATCCATATCTTGATATAGGTATGTGTGTCCATATCTTGATATACGTCTGTGTGTCCATATCTTGATATACGTCTGTGTGTCCATATCTTGATATAGGTCAGTGTGTCCATATCTTGATATAAGTCTGTGTGTCCATATCTTGATTTAAATCTGTGTGTCCATATCTTCGTCATTGTCCGTTCGATAGTTGTCAGTACAACAGTGCCTATCCACATGATACTCATTAATTTTTTAATGCAAAAATAACACAAACTGGCAATGTTTTCTCTCAAATATGGACGACGTGTTTCACATCTATAAAATATGGACACCGTGTTTCACATCTATAAAATATGGACACCGTGTTTCACATCTATAAAATATGGACACCGTGTTTCACATCTATAAAATATGGACACCGTGTTTCACATCTATAAAATATGGACACCGTGTTTCACATCAACCAAATATGGACACCGTGTTTCACATCAAAAAATGGACACGTGTTTCACATCAACCAAATATGGACACCGTGTTTCACATCTATAAAATATGGACACCGTGTTTCACATCTATAAAATATGGACACCGTGTTTCACATCTATACCAAATATGGACACCGTGTTTCACATCAACCAAATATGGACACCGTGTTTCACATCAACCAAATATGGACACCGTGTTTCACATCTATAAAATATGGACGACGTGTTTCACATCTATAAAATATGGACGACGTGTTTCACATCTATAAAATATGGACGATGTGTTTCACATCTATAAAATATGGACGACGTGTTTCACATCTATAAAATATGGACGACGTGTTTCACATCTATAAAATATGGACACCGTGTTTCACATCAACCAAATATGGACACCGTGTTTCACATCTATAAAATATGGACACCGTGTTTCACATCTATAAAATATGGACGACGTGTTTCACATCTATAAAATATGGACGATGTGTTCACATCTATAAAATATGGACGACGTGTTTCACATCTAAAATATGGACACGTGTTTCAGATTCTGACGTCCAGCCTTGTTTGTTTCTTACTTATATTCTGAAGACAGTCTCAGTTTCGTCAATAATGGCTGATTCTGAGGAGGTACCAATGATAGCTGATTCTGAGGAGGTACCAATGATGGCTGATTCTCAGGAGGTACCAATGATAGCTGATTCTGAGGAGGTACTAATGATGGCTGATTCTGAGGAGGTACCAATGATGATTACCACAGTACATCTTCCGTTATTGCCGTTTAAATTTATCCTGTTCGATAACAGCATGGCAAATCTTCTGTGATGAGGGGAGTTAGACATGTTTTGTTAGCAAATTGTTACACAGAGTGATGTAACTAAGTTTACTACATCTCTGTGAGTAATAGTGTAGTGCACTAATCACCTTGGCTTCTGATATTTTGGCCACCATTTTTTTTTAAATGTAACCCCAAGCATTATATTAACTTTCTTAATCATGGTTTTAAAAAATCACTCAAATTTCTAAATACTTTTTAGAAATTAATCAAAATCCATGTACTGAATGAAGTCTTGCGAACGTGTTTTGGAGAAAGGAGTAAACTCGAGAATATACTGAAACATTCGATTCTGGCGTTTGCTTTCCCGTGATCAAGGCCAGACTTCCACTTCCTATACTGGCTGTTTGGAATTTCCAGAGTGTAATGTTTGTGGGTATGCGTATGTGTCTTTTTTCTACGTGATTAATCGAAAATTTTGTCGGAGCCTTTGAATTTGGTCCTAGCAAGATAGAAAGTCAAGGAAAACTCTACTTATTATTAGGCGTGGAAAAAGTGGCACCCTCCACAGAGAAAGCAACCATGAGATGGCAAGGAGACGTGCCAGCCTATGCGAAAATAAGATTAGAAAGTCTGAAAAAGATAGTGTGTGTTCTAGATGGCACGGAGATACTATTATCTATCGCTAGCGCCAAGGCTACCTCGCGTGAACGTAGCAGACCAGCCATTTTCAAATCGTGGTCTATTTAGGGCCCTAATGTTGCACATGGTCAGAAATTATAATGTTAGATGAGCTTTTAAGTTACAATTTAATCTTAAAATATGGCAGGATGGAACTATTTTACACGAAGTTCATAATATCACATTCACGTTTATAATTCCTTGGATTTAAATTACTTACAAATAATGAAAGCTTGCGAAAAACTGAGCTCAGACTAAGATATAGGTATGTGTGTCCATATCTTGATATAGGTATGTGTGTCCATATCTTGATGTAGGTATGTGTGTCCATATCTTGATGTAGGTATGTGTGTCCATATCTTGATATAGGTATGTGTGTCCATATCTTGATGTAGGTATGTGTGTCCATTTCTTGATGTAGGTATGTGTGTCCGTATCTTGATATAGGTATATGTGTCCATTTCTTGATGTAGGTATGTGTGTCCATATCTTGATATAGGTATGTGTCCATTTCTTGATGTAGGTATGTGTATCCATATCTTGATATAGGTATGTGTGTCCATATCTTGATATACGTCTGTGTGTCCATATCTTGATATACGTCTGTGTGTCCATATCTTGATATAGGTCAGTGTGTCCATATCTTGATATAAGTCTGTGTGTCCATATCTTGATTTAAATCTGTGTGTCCATATCTTCGTCATTGTCCGTTCGATAGTTGTCAGTACAACAGTGCCTATCCACATGATACTCATTAATTTTTTAATGCAAAAATAACACAAACTGGCAATGTTTTCTCTCAAATATGGACGACGTGTTTCACATCTATAAAATATGGACACCGTGTTTCACATCTATAAAATATGGACACCGTGTTTCACATCTATAAAATATGGACACCGTGTTTCACATCTATAAAATATGGACACCGTGTTTCACATCTATAAAATATGGACACCGTGTTTCACATCAAAAATATGGACACCGTGTTTCACATCAAAAATATGGACACGTGTTTCACATCAACCAAATATGGACACCGTGTTTCACATCTATAAAATATGATGATGATGATGATGATGATGATGATGATGATGATGATGATGATGATGATGATGATGATGATGATGATGATGATGATGATGATGATGATGATGATGATGATGATGATGATGATGATGATGATGATGATGATGATGATGATGATGATGATGATGATGATGATGATGATGATGATGATGATGATGATGATGATGATGATGATGATGATGATGATGATGATGATGATGATGATGATGATGATGATGATGATGATGATGATGATGATGATGATGATGATGATGATGATGATGATGATGATGATGATGATGATGATGATGATGATGATGATGATGATGATGATGATGATGATGATGATGATGATGATGATGATGATGATGATGATGATGATGATGATGATGATGATGATGATGATGATGATGATGATGATGATGATGATGATGATGATGATGATGATGATGATGATGATGATGATGATGATGATGATGATGATGATGATGATGATGATGATGATGATGATGATGATGATGATGATGATGATGATGATGATGATGATGATGATGATGATGATGATGATGATGATGATGATGATGATGATGATGATGATGATGATGATGATGATGATGATGATGATGATGATGATGATGATGATGATGATGATGATGATGATGATGATGATGATGATGATGATGATGATGATGATGATGATGATGATGATGATGATGATGATGATGATGATGATGATGATGATGATGATGATGATGATGATGATGATGATGATGATGATGATGATGATGATGATGATGATGATGATGATGATGATGATGATGATGATGATGATGATGATGATGATGATGATGATGATGATGATGATGATGATGATGATGATGATGATGATGATGATGATGATGATGATGATGATGATGATGATGATGATGATGATGATGATGATGATGATGATGATGATGATGATGATGATGATGATGATGATGATGATGATGATGATGATGATGATGATGATGATGATGATGATGATGATGATGATGATGATGATGATGATGATGATGATGATGATGATGATGATGATGATGATGATGATGATGATGATGATGATGATGATGATGATGATGATGATGATGATGATGATGATGATGATGATGATGATGATGATGATGATGATGATGATGATGATGATGATGATGATGATGATGATGATGATGATGATGATGATGATGATGATGATGATGATGATGATGATGATGATGATGATGATGATGATGATGATGATGATGATGATGATGATGATGATGATGATGATGATGATGATGATGATGATGATGATGATGATGATGATGATGATGATGATGATGATGATGATGATGATGATGATGATGATGATGATGATGATGATGATGATGATGATGATGATGATGATGATGATGATGATGATGATGATGATGATGATGATGATGATGATGATGATGATGATGATGATGATGATGATGATGATGATGACTATAAAATATGGACACCGTGTTTCACATCTAAAATATGGACACCGTGTTTCACATCAACCAAATATGGACACCGTGTTTCACATCAACCAAATATGGACACCGTGTTTCACATCTATAAAATATGGACGACGTGTTTCACATCTATAAAATATGGACGACGTGTTTCACATCTATAAAATATGGACGATGTGTTTCACATCTATAAAATATGGACGACGTGTTTCACATCTATAAAATATGGACGACGTGTTTCACATCTATAAAATATGGACACCGTGTTTCACATCAACCAAATATGGACACCGTGTTTCACATCTATAAAATATGGACACCGTGTTTCACATCTATAAAATATGGACGACGTGTTTCACATCTATAAAATATGGACGATGTGTTTCACATCTATAAAATATGGACGACGTGTTTCACATCTATAAAATATGGACGACGTGTTTCACATCTATAAAATATGGACACCGTGTTTCACATCTATAAAATATGGACACCGTGTTTCACATCTATAAAATATGGACACCGTGTTTCACATCTATAAAATATGGACACCGTGTTTCACATCTATAAAATATGGACCGTGTTTCACATCTATAAAATATGGACGACGTGTTTCACATCTATAAAATATGGACGATGTGTTTCACATCTATAAAATATGGACGACGTGTTTCACATCTATAAAATATGGACGACGTGTTTCACATTTATAAAATATGGACACCGTGTTTCACATCTATAAAATATGGACGACGTGTTTCACATCTATAAAATATGGACGACGTGTTTCACATCAACCAAATATGGACGCCGTGTTTCACATCTATCAAATAAAAATGTGCTGAAGTTTGCAGGTGTAATAAACCATAACTTGGTGCCTTGTAATCTTCTGTTGTTTTATATGTGTGTTCGGTTCTGTTGTTTTATATATGTGTGCGGTGGTGTTGTTTATATATGTGTGTACGGTGGTGTTTTTATACGTTTGTGCGGTGGTGCTGTTTTTAAATGTGTGTACTGTGGTGTTGTTTTTATATGTGCGTGCGGTGGTGTTGTTTTTATATGTGTATACGATGGTGTTGTTTTTGTATGTGTGTACAGTGGTGTTGTTTTTATATGTGCGTGCAGTGGTGTTGTTTTTATGTGTGTACGGTGGTGTTGTTTTTATATGTTTATACGATGGTGTTGTTTTTATTTGTGTGTACAATGGTGTTGTTTTTATATGTGTATACGATGGTGTTGTTTTTATATGTGTGTACAGTGGTGTTGTTTTTATATGTGTATACGATGGTGTTGTTTTATATGTGTATACGATGGTGTTGTTTTTATATGTGTGTGCGGTGGTGTTATTTTTATATGTGTGTGCGATGGTCCTCCTTGTCTGCACACAAACGCGTGGAAGCTCTCTCTTTTCCGATATCTGGAAATTGCAAGATGAAAAACAGAAGAAGAGGCACAGTTCCGTGTCGGACGGAGAGTTTTTGCTGCTGTTTTATGTATATGTTACCGAAGATGATGATGATGATGATGATGATGATGATGATGACTAGTTTCTAAGGAAAAGATACGACGCTCATAATATTGACTACAGTCTGTTTTGACTGCTATAACCAACATGCAGAGTCGCCGTGGCTTGTTGGAGTCAACTATTTCTTGTTTTAGCTGTTGGGGTCATCTCTTTCTTGTTTTAGCTGTTGAAGTCAACTATTTCTTGTTTTAGCTGTTGAAGTCAACTATTTCTTGTTTTAGCTGTTGAAGTCAACTATTTCTTGTTTTAGCTGTTGGGGTCATCTCTTTCTTGTTTTAGCTGTTGAAGTCAACTATTTCTTGTTTTAGCTGTTGAAGTCAACTATTTCTTGTTTTAGCTGTTGAAGTCAACTATTTCTTGTTTTAGCTGTTGAAGTCAACTATTTCTTGTTTTAGCTGTTGAAGTCAACTATTTCTTGTTTTAGCTGTTGAAGTCAACTATTTCTTGTTTTAGCTGTTGAAGTCAACTATTTCTTGTTTTAGCTGTTGAAGTCAACTATTTCTTGTTTTAGCTGTTGGGGTCATCTCTTTCTTGTTTTAGCTGTTGAAGTCAACTATTTCTTGTTTTAGTTGTTGAAATCAACTATTTATTGTTTCAGCATATATATATATATATATATATATATATATATATATACACGGCTACAAAACTATTCTCATACAGAAAAACATACAAACTAGAACATTCTTTTCCCTGCTCTACTGAGCTTTCAGTTTCATTGACTTCGAATTGCAGTATGGCAGTTTAAATAAAACTTGAATGCTTGTATCTTACCAGATATTTCACTAGAATGCTCGTCATTTAAAAACCACGTTTCATGATGTTTCCATTTTTAGAAATTCACAACCCAGACTATCCTGAAATGGAAGATAACTCGTCCAAATTTGGAAGGGTAATTATTTGCCCCTCTATTATAGAGGGCGCTGCTTTGTCATGGCCAGATACCGTAACTGACCGGGATATTGGATCTTGCCACACAAAACAAGGGGTAATTTAGGCAGTTGAGGCTCTCATACACCGAGAAGTACATTCATGAACCTGTGAACCTGTGAATCATCTTAGCCTTCTCTTGGAAGTATCTAGGAGAGCAGACCTCATCATATAAATACGTATTTTAAAGTGCGAGAGGAGAGGTGAGAGAGGAGGGATGAGGAATGAAAGAAAGAAAGAGAGAGGGAGGAGAAATAAATGAAAATGATTCATTTTTCTCAACAGACTGACGGCACAACCATTATTCGTTACATTATATTGAAAATTCATCCATTCATTCATTCATTCATTCATTCTTCTTCTTCTTCTTCAGCTTTCCGAGCCAATAAGGCTCCAATTCCCTTTATCTGAATCTCAGTATAGTTTTAATGTTCTAAGGTCGTAGTCCATTTTTATCCGTCCAACTTAGAGACTTCTCTATCTGTTCTGTAACACTAACTTTTTTTTTTACGAAGATGGGGTCGTTGGCCACATGCTTTCAATCTCCAGCCTGGAGAATCATCTGACTCTCCCCCTACCCGCGCAGACCCCTACCCGCACAGACCCCTACCCGCGCAGACCCCTACCCGCACAGACCCCTACCCGTACAGACCCCTACCCGTACAGACCCCTACCCGTACAGACAGACCCCTACCCGTACAGACAGACCCCTACTCGTACAGACCCCTACCCGTACAGACAGACCCCTACCCGTACAGACCCCTACCCGTACAGACCCCTACCCGTACAGACCCCTACCCGTACAGACAGACCCCTACCCGTACAGACAGACCCCTACCCGTACAGACAGACCCCTACCCGTACAGACAGACCCCTACCCGTACAGACCCCTACCCGTACAGACAGACCCCTACCCGTACAGACAGACCCCTACCCGTACAGACCCCTACCCGTACAGACCTCTACCCGTACAGACAGACCCCTACCCGTACAGACAGACCCCTACCCGTACAGACAGACCCCTACCCGTACAGACCTCTACCCGTACAGACCCCTACCCGTACAGACCCCTACCCGTACAGACCCCTACCCGTACAGACAGACCCCTACCCGTACAGACAGACCCCTACCCGCACAGACTCCTACCCGTACAGACCCCTACCCGCACAGACCTTCCCAGCTTGGTTGAACCTGTCAGAAATAACTCCCGCTGGTAAATCTCCGGAGGTGGTCAGGATACACGACCTGCCGCGCCACATCAAGGCACCAGTACCATGTGACATTACACATTCAAGAACTGTTAAATCTACGAGCTTTATATTGCAGTGTTTCTCAAACTCAGAATGCAAATATACCTGACTTCCTTCCATGATAGAGTGGCGATGGACGAGTTGAGGAAACTTGGCAGAAACTCATTGCTCCTTTAAGAAATAGTTGTGCTGTTAGTGCAAACATTTTTCCCAATTTTTATATATTGCATCACCATCCCTATACTCCTCCTCCTTCTCTTCCTCATCATCATCACCATTATTAGCAGCAAAGCCGATAGATTTCCTGCAGTCAATCCTCTTCAGAGATCTCGATGTTTTAAGTTTAAATCAGATCATTTGATTATTTTTCTGTCATGCCATTTTGTTATACTGTGCTCTCTCTCTCTCTCTCTCTCTTTCTCTCTCTCTTACTCTCTCTCTCTCTCTCCGCCTCGTTCGCTTGTTTATCTTTCTTGTTATGATATTTTCAACTTACTCCTTCTCATTATATACTGTCCAAAAAAAGAAACGCATAACTACCGATGACCCAATTTTAGCCATACTTCTGATATTCTATAGCTTTTTAAATTGAATGAATAAAATTTTCAAATTGCACACAATAATACCTAAGAGTTTAAACACTCACTTGACAGTTTCTTGCATCTGTGTGACGAGAATTTGTTAGTCCCAGGGGTTCTCAAGTTAGTATGGTGCGTGGCCTCAGTTTGCATCGATCAGCGACTGGCATCTCCTAGGCATAGATGCGATCAGATGTCTGATGTGCACCTGTGGGATGGCTGCCCACTCTTCCTGGATTGCCTGCCACAGATCACGACGATTGGCTGGAGAAACGTTTCATCCACAAACACGTCTTTGCAGCTCATCCCATAGGTGCTCGATCTGATTCATGTCTAGAGACAGGGATGGCCAGGGAAGGGTGAGAATGTTGGCAGTCAGGAACTGTGTGGTGAACCGTGCAGAATGGGGTCTGGCGTTGTCCTGTTGAAACACAGATCTTTGCGCAGCCAAAAATGGAAGGACATGGGGTTGAAGAATTTTATTGACATATCGTTGCACATTCAAGCCTCCTTCAATCTGCACCAATGGACTCCTTCCGTTGAAACTGATCATTCCCCATACCATTACACCCCCACCACCGTGCGGCGGAGCTTCATCAACGCAATTTTGGGCAAAATGTTCATTTGACCTACGGTAAACCCTTCTCCGCATATCATGGCGGTGCAACAAAAAGGAAGATTCGTCACTAAACCAGATACGTCTCCATTGATTGTCAGTTGTCCAGGGCCAATGCTGGTTGGCCCAAACAAGTCGATTTTGTCGATGGCGTCTCTTTAAGACAGGATCTCGGTGAGGTCGTCGTGCCACCAGTCCAGCTTCATGCAGTCTATTCCGGACAGTTTGATCAGACACACGACATCCTGCAAGCATGACTGGGCACTTGAGGAAGCTGTTGTAAAACTGTTTCTGAGGTGATGAACTAGACTAAAGCCATCATCAGCTGTTGTTGTCAACCTGGGTCGTCCACTGCGGTGCCGGTCTTCAGCTGAGCTAGCGACTTGGAAACGGTTCCAAAGTCGACTGATGGTACTCTGCTGCATGTTTAAATGCCTGGCAACCTGACTTTGACTTTCGCCTGCTTGCAGGCAACCAATAGCAATGTTTCGTAAATTTTGCGATAGAAGTGCCATAATTGTCTGCTTGAAAATTAAGTGAATTTGTTTGTGTAACCTCATCCTTTTACAGGGTTACATTTACGTGGGAAGTGAGTTGTGCTCACACCAAAAATCAAGACTTCCGTAAACACACCGCGAGTTATGGTAAAAAAAATGCGTGATTAGCAAGGGCAGCTACTGCGTTCTGACTATACACGAGAATAGCAAAATTCACGCTAAATCATGGACCTGATATCTTGATGACAATTTTTGGTTTGGTTTGAGATACCCGAGAAAAAATTTTGTCATAACATAAAAAAGTGAAGCGTGTATAAGCTATGCGTTTCTCTTTTTTTTTTTTTAGGCAGTACATGTCCAGTAATGTGAGCTTACATTTTTATCTGCAGTTTTCTGACATTTGAATCAACTTTTTGATAAATATTTGTGTCACAAATTCTCAGGTTCTCATTTTTTTATTTCCTTAATTACTGTGAAATCTATTAATTTCTGGACCTGACATTGATATTTTAATGTTAGTTTATGGACCTTACATTAATATATTAATGTTAGTTTCTGGACCTTACATTGATTTACTAATTTTATTTTATGGACCTTACATTGATGTTTTAATTTTAGTTTCTGGACCTTACATTGACATATTAATTTTAGCTTTTGGACCTCACATTGATATATTAATTTTAGCTTCTGGGCCTTACACTGATATATTGATTTTAGCTTCTGGGCCTCACATTGATATATTGATTTTAGCTTCTGGGCCTTACATTGATATATTGATTTTAGCTTCTGGGCCTTACATTGATATATTGATTTTAGCTTCTGGGCCTTACATTGATATATTGATTTTAGCTTCTGGGCCTTACATTGATATATTGATTTTAGCTTCTGGGCCTTACATTGATATATTGATTTTAGCTTCTGGGCCTTACATTGATATATTGATTTTAGCTTCTGGGCCTTACATTGATATATTGATTTTAGCTTCTGGGCCTTACATTGATATATTGATTTTAGCTTCTGGGCCTTACATTGATATATTGATTTTAGCTTCTGGGCCTTACATTGATATATTGATTTTAGCTTCTGGGCCTTACATTGATATATTGATTTTAGCTTCTGGGCCTTACATTGATATATTAAGTCCTCTAAATCACTTTAGCGACGTCGTCTTTATGTTTTAACATGGCAGAGAAGAAGAGGAGACCGGAAATTTTATATTCCAGAGAAATGGATCAAGAAAGAGCGTAGAGTCACTATACTTTAACAGATGAGCATAGTGTCACTAAACATTAACAGATGAGCATAGTGTCACTAAACATTAACAGATGAGCATAGTGTCACTAAACATTAACATATGAGCATAGTGTCACTAAGCATTAACAAATGAGCATAGTGTCACTAAATATTAACAGATGAGCATTGTGTCACTAAACATTAACAAATGAGCATAGTGTCACTAAACATTAACAGATGAGCATAGTGTCACTAAGCATTAACAAATGAGCATAGTGTCACTAAACATTAACAGATGAGCATAGTGTCACTAAACATTAACAAATGAGCATAGTGTTACTAAACATTAACAGATGAGCATATAACCAAGGACGAAGGCTCTGTCCGATTTGTCAGTCTGCGACCCACAGCTGACATTCTAGCGTCAGGGCTCTTGACCCACAGCTGACATTCTATCGTCAGGGCTGGCGACCCACAGCTGACATTCTAGCATCAGGGCTGGCGACTCACAGCTGACATTCTAGCATCAGGGCTGGCGACCCACAGCTGACATTCTAGCATCAGGGCTGGCGACCCACAGCTGACATTCTAGCATCAGGGCTGGCGACTCACAGCTGACATTCTAGCATCAGGGCTGGCGACCCACAGCTGACATTCTAGCATCAGGGCTGGCGACCCACAGCTGACATTCTAGCATCAGGGCTGGCGACCCACAGCTGACATTCTAGAGTCAGGGCTGGCGACCCACAGCTGACCAACAGCCTGTCCAACTTCCGCGTCTGTACCCAGGCACACCCCAAGCTTTTAACGGTGGCGTGGTGGTGTAGTGGTTAGAGCAGTCGCCTGCCATCAAAGGATCTCTGATTCGACTTTCACACTCGGGCGGATATTTTTCGGACAGACCATCATCAGCGTCAACCCAGCCTCAAAGAAAATGGGTACCCGGGGTAACAAAAGCAGCGACGTAAGGTGCTGGCATGCCTCCCTCGGGTGCTGGGATGGCTTAGAAACGCAAATGCTGCTGCTTTTTAATATCGATTAAGTTTAAAAAGAAAAACAGCCACCTTTAACCCGCTCCCAATCCGACAAACTGCCTCAACACCCTCAAGCTCTCAGTTCCAGGGAGGTAGAGGAGAGGATAAAGAAGAAAAGGATATAACAGAAATACAAGACTTTATATAACAGAAACACAAGATTGGATATAACAGAAACACAAGATTGGATCTAACAGAAACACAAGATTTTGTATAATAGAAACACAAGATTTTGTATAATAGAAACACAAGATTTTGTATAATAGAAACACAGGATTTTGTATAATAGAAACACAGGATTGAATATAACAGTAACACACTATTGGGTATAATAGAAACACAAGATTGTATATAACAGAAACACAGGACTGGATGTAACAGAAACACAAGATTGGATCTAACAGAAACACAATATTTTGTATAATAGAAACACAAGATTTTGTATAATAGAGACAAGATTTTGTATAATAGAAATACAGGATTGGATATAAAAAGAACACACGATTGAGTATAATAGAAACACAAGATTAGGTATAACAGAAATGCAAGATTTGATATAACAGACACACAAGATTGGATATAACGAGTGGAACACTTATCATTTCATGACTTCGTAAGTGCCCTTTTCAGTATATACGGAGAGTCCCCGAGTTACGATTGTCCAACTTACGTACAACTTGTGCTTATAAACTTCCTCTGGTAGGCCTATTACGTACAATGATAAGTAATAATAAGCAATCGCTACTCTGCAGGGCCCATCAAAACATTGGATGTCTACAGCAGGGCCCATCAAAACATTGGGTGTCTACAGCAGGGCCCGTCAAAACATTGGGTGTCTACAGCAGGGCCCATCAAAACATTGGGTGTCTACAGCAGGGCCCATCAAAACATTGGGTGTCTACAGCAGGGCCCATCAAAACATTGGGTGTCTACAGCAGGGCCCATCAAAACATTGGGTGTCTACAGCAGGGCCCATCAAAACATTGGGTGTCTACAGCAGGGCCCATCAAAACATTGGGTGTCTACAGCAGGGCCCATCAAAACATTGGGTGTCTACAGCAGGGCCCATCAAAACATTGGGTGTCTACAGCAGGGCCCATCAAAACATTGGGTGTCTACAGCGGTTTCTAGACTTTCTAGTTTTGTTTTTTTTATGCACAAAAGATACATTGTATACTAAAAGATACATTGTATACTAAAAGATACATTGTATACTAAAACTTTATGACCGACTTTAGATATGAACCATACTTAAATGCTCCAACTTGCGCACAAACTCAACTTAGTCTTAGAAGCGGAACTTACTCGTAACTCGTCTTTTGTTCATATCTGTCGTAAAGTTCAGGGCACTCTCAACTGAAACTTGAAGGAATATTGTGTCCATACTGTTCTTGATCTGTTGACACTACTAGCTGACATGGTGATATATGGCACGCCTTTCTCTTGCCGTTCTGCCGGAGGTGGCAGCTAACCAGGTGGCCCGACTAGCTGCTAAAACGTAACTTCGTCATGAAAGCCGAGTGCAACTATAACTGTGCTACCCGTGCGCCTTATTTATACTGTAGTTGTGAGAAATCCTCTTTATTCATTCTTTGTATTGCTTTGTTGATGTGACGTTCTTTTCAGTGATTTGCGCAGCAAGATATTTTAGACAAGATATTTATTGAAGGCCAGTATTAGAATCGAGATTAACAGACCTATTAGTTGGCTAGTTTCGTTTCACTGAAATATTATTGCTCACTTTTTGTATAGCTTATTTACTGTGTTAAATTTCTGGAAGAAAATTGATTAACGCTTTTCCCCTAAATGTAAGTAAATGTTTTTCCCTCATCTGCTTGTCTAATAAAACTTTGACAAATAAGAGCAACGGAAAGATTCTTTTCAAGATAACTTTGACTAAAAACTGGAGAGAGAAGGGAACAAAAACATGAGTTACCAGACTTGGTGTTATTATTTCAGTATCGGCGTTATTTTTCTTTCAAAGATGGAGAACGCCGCGTAGGAAAAGAAAGACTCTGGGCGGTACTTTGGCGCAGAGTTAAGAGAAAAATCAGGTCGGTTTGGCGCAGTTAAGAGAAAAATCAGGTCGGTTTGGCGCAGTTAAGAGAAAAATCAGGTCGGTTTGGCGCAGTTAAGAGAAAAATCAGGTCGGTTTGGCGCAGAGTTAAGAGAAAAATCAGGTCGGTGTAACTTGGGCGCACTCGTAGTTCCGGCTAACCTTCTCCTGAAGCGCTGCAGATTTCTGAATTTGAAAGGCGAAAATGTCAGAGCGACGCCCCATGATCGCATCAGCGCAGCCACCAAGTGCTTCAAATTACTCACTTCAACCTCAGCCTAATATATCACGGATATTCCGCTGCTTTTTCCTCCAGTGAATATGATAGGGAAAAAAAAGCTTTCTCATTTTTAGAAATGTTTACTTCCATAAATCTTTTTTTCCACTTACATAAAACGATTAGGACAAGACAGTGGCAGAGATAAGCGTAGAGACAAATTATTACTTATCTAAAGATAAGCCAAATGTTAATATAGGCCTGGCAAGTTACAAATAGCCAAACAGCATTTGTTGTCATATATCAGAATTTCATACATTTCAGCTAACGCATTACCAGCCGTTTGTTATGCTGAACATACGCTCATGTTTCATGACGCTTTCGTATCATACGCTCATGTTTCATGACGCTTTCATATCATACGCTCATGTTTCATGACGCTTTCATATCATACGCTCATGTTTCATGACGCTTTCATATCATACGCTCATGTTTCATGACGCTTTCATATCATACGCTCATGTTTCATGATGCTTTCATATCATACGCTCATGTTTCATGACGCTTTCATATCATACGCTCATGTTTCATGACGCTTTCATATCATACGCTCATGTTTCATGACGCTTTCATACCATACGCTCATGTTTCATGACGCTTTCGTATCATACGCTCATGTTTCATGACGCTTTCATATCATACGCTCATATTTCATGACCTTTCGTATCAAAATATCTTTGCTTTAAACACGCAGTATTACGTACAGTTTCTTCCCTTGTTTTTTACTTTCTTTTTCTTTCCCGTTTATTGTTTTTTTTAACCTGCATTCTCTATGGTGCTTCTCATACTCTGATTTATCTACCACTTAATACAGGGTTTCTCAACCCCGTTCCGCAGCGCATCTGTGGAGGTCAGAGACTGTGACTGAAGAGTCCTAGTTAGGCACTCTGGCAGAACCCCGGACTTAGCTACAGCCCCGTCGTTTAGTCCACATCAGGTTAGTCATGGTTAGTTCTACAAAAGCAACAAAACAACTCTTCCACAAACCAAACACCCAAAAGTCATACACCCCAAACCACACACCCCATGTCATACACTGCAAGCCAAACATCCTAGGCCATACATCACAAGCCATACATCACATGCATACATCAGACGCCATAAATCAGACGCCATACATCAGACACCATACAACAGACGCCATAAATCAGACGCCATACATCAGACACCATACATCAGACGCCATACATCACAAGCCAATACACCACAAGCCAATACACCAGAAGCCAATACATCACAAGCCATACATCACAAGCCATACGTCATACGCCATACATCACACGCCATACATCACAAGTCAATACACCACAAGCAGTACACACCAAGCCACATACCCCAAGTCATGCATCTCAAACCATACACCACAATCCATACACCACAAGCCACGCACACCAAGCCACGCACCCCAAGCCATACACCTCAATCCATACACCACAATCCATACACCACAAGCCACGCACACCAAGCCATACACCTCAATCCATACACCACAAGCCACGCACACCAAGCCATACACCTCAATCCATACACCACAATCCATACACCACAAGCCACGCACACCAAGCCATACACCTCAATCCATACACCACAAGCCACGCACACCAAGCCACGCACCCCAAGCCATACATCCCAAGCCATACACCTCAAACCATACACCACAATCCATACACCACACGCCATACACCTCAATCCATACACCACAAGCCATACACTTCAATCCATACACCACACGCCATACACCTCAATCCATACACCACAAGCCATACACCTCAATCCATACACTACAAACCATACACCTCAATCCATTCACCACAAGCCATACACCACAAGCCATACACCTCAATCCATACACCACAATCCATACACTACAATCCATACACCATAAGCCATACACCACAAGCCGTACACCTCAATTCATACACCACAATCCATACACCACAATCCATACACCACAAGCCATACACCTCAATCCATACACCACAAACCATACACCTCAATCCATACACCACAAGCCATACACCACAAGCCATACACCACAAGCCGTACACCCCAAGCCATACACCACAAGCCATACACCACAAGCCATACACCACAAACCATACACCCAGGCCACACACAACAAGCATACATATCAAGACATGCACCCCAAGCCACATACTTTAAGCCATACACCTAAAACCATACACCTCGAGCCACACACTTCAAGTCACATACCTCAAGCCGTACACCTCAAGCCATACACTCTAAGCCACACACCTCAAGCCATACACCTCAAACTATACACCCAAAGCCACACATCAAGCCACACACCTCAAGCCATACACCCTAAGCCACACACATCAAGCCATACATCCAAGTCATTCACCCCAAGCCATACACCCCAAACTACACACCTTAAGCCATACACCTCAAGCCTTACACCTCAAGCCATGCACCCCAGGCCACACACCTCAAGCCATACATTCAAGCCACATACCTCAAACCACACACCTCAAGCCATATACCTCCCGTCATACATCTCAAGCCATACATCCTACGCCACACACCCCAAGCCACACACCTCAAGCCATATACCTCCCGCCATACATCTCAAGCCATACACTCCAAGCCACACACCTCAAGCCATATGCCTCGCGCCATACACCTCAAGCCATATATTTCAAGCCATACATCCCAAGCTGTACACCCCAAGCCACACACCTCACGCCATACATCTCAAGCCATACATCTCAAGCCATACACTCCATGCCACACACCTCAAGCCATATGCCTCGCTTCATACACCTCAACCCATATATTTCAAGCCATACATCCCAAGCTGTACACCCCAAGCCACACACCTCACGCCATACATCTCAAGCCATACACTCCATGCCACACACCTCAAGCCATATGCCTCGCTTCATACACCTCAACCCATATATTTCAAGCCATACATCCCAAGCCATACACCTCAAATAATACGTCCCAAGCCACGAAACCTCAAGCCATACATCATCTTTTTGCTGATGACTGTACTGTTTAAAATAGTGACTATGACATCAATAAACTACAGACAACACTCCAAAATGATACAAGCAGTTTGATTAAATGGAATAATAAAAATGGTATTTTGATAAACAACAAAACAAAATCCATGCTCATCACTACAAGACAGAAACTGCAGAATGCAACAAAAACTTCACTACAGCTTTGTGCTGGGACTAAGGCAATAGAAAATGTTCATGAACATAAAACTCTAGGACTCATCATTGATCACCATTTAACTTGGAATTCTCACGCACATAACCTAACAAACTTGATTGCACAGAAAGTTTACCAATTAGCCAAAATTAAACACTTTATCGACAAAGACAGAAGAAAGATATACTACATATCACACATACAAACACACTTAGATTACTGTTCCACAATCTGGGATGGATGCTCAATCTCAAACACAAAAAGGCTCCACTCACTTCACAAGCGAGCATTAAATCTTATTTGTGACAAACACCCAGTACAGACTGTAGATCAACACAAACAACTCAAAATTCTACCATTCAAATATAGAATCATTTTTAATAAAGTTAAGTTTGTTCACAGAATTCTGTCGCACAATGCTCCGCCTTACTTGTGGTCACTATTTACGTACAACACTAAACATAGCCAGCGTTTAAAAAACTGTCATCTTCCTAAACTTAGGATTGAACTGTACAAGAAAAGCCTTGCATACTCTGCAGTACACCTCTAGAACACCTTCCCCTACCATTTAAAATCCATTGGTGATACTTCATCCTTTAACTCAAAGCTTTTTCGTCATTTACTTGCTTGTAATTACATGCCTCTATAGAGTAACCAGCAATCTCTCAACCCATGACTCGCCAACCATCAAGTACTAAAATGACATAGTTCGAAAAGTAACTTGTTAGATATTGTTAGAAATTATTTTAATGTTAGTTAAAAAAACATATGTTAGAAGATCTCTATTTACAATGTATTTTTGTTTATGTATATGTCTGCGTGTGTATGTGTGCGTGAGAGTTATTTTATTAGGTTAATTACTTCTTCTCTTTTACTTTGAATGTAATAGTTAAATCTTACACTCTTTTGATATGTTTTTCCTAATTTAATTTGTATATTTATATTAAATCGAGTGTGTGGGAAGAAAGAAAAATGGAGTGATGAAGGGCAGAATGTAAGACGGGCCTGCGTGCCCAATTCTTTACCCTTTAAAAATAAAGATTATTCATTCATTCATTCATTCACCCCAAGCAATAGCTCTTTAACATTTTCTACACTATATATTTATTACTCGTAACATTATATATTACTCATATGTAACATTATATATTTATTATTCATATGTAACATTATATATTTATTATTCATATGTAACATTATATATTTATTATGCATATGTAACATTATATATTTATTATGCATATGTAACATTATATATTTATTATTCATATGTAACATTATATATTTATTATTCATATGTAACATTATATATTTATTATTCATATGTAACATTACATATTTATTATTCATATTGTCGGTCTCGGAGTCGGTCTAGTGGATAAGATAAAAGGAAATGGAAAAGTCTGCCTTCACCTGCGACTTTATTAGAATTGTTATATTTTATTGGGGTGCGGGGGGGGGGCATGACGCTGACGGCTGATTGATTGATTGATTGATTGATTGATTGATTGATTGATCTTTATTTCAAAAGGGTTAAGAATTGGGCACGCAGGCCCGTCTGAAATTCTGCCCTTTATCATACATCTTTCACTCTATTCCAGACATTCTACAAATATGCTGTTCATGTAACAAACATAACTAACATTGAAGCTGAGAGACATAAAATAAAATATAACATGTATGTTTCACTCTTAAACATTCACTCAGTACAGAAGTAACTACATACATTATAAATGACTATCTACTAAACAAAATTTTCCGGACTATTCAGAAGACAATTAATTGTATTCGGTGTCTGTAAGAGCAGTTTGAGATAACTTTTAAGTTTTATAATTCATGGAGGCGTGTAGTCGACATCAAATAGATATTGGGAAAGCTTGTAGTTGTAGGAAGGAGTATAATTTATATTTTTTATATAGGATGGGAGGGTATTCCAAAGATGAGCAGCAGAATAACTAAAGCTTTTCTTGTAAAGATCAAGTCTAGGTTTTGGAAGACATATGTTGTTCAAGCGTTGGATGCACTTTGGGCTAAATTTAAACAGGTTTCATAGATAAGGCGGGCCATGCCATGAAAGAATTTGATGTACTAACTTGGCTTTATTGAAGAGGAACCTGTTCTTAAGAGGCAGTATTTTGATACATTTGTGGTGGTTAGTTGTTTGTGCTTGATCTTTGTCACTAATAAGCTTTACTGCTCGCTTTTGTAGTGAGCAAAGCCTCTTTGTATTTGACACTGAGCAACCATCCCAAACTGTTGAGCAATAGTCTAAATGTGTTTGTATATGAGATATGTAGTATGTCTTCCTGGTGTCTTGATCAATGAAGTGCTTAATCTTGGCTAACTGGTATACTTTTTGTGCGATGAGTTTTGTTAGACATTGCACATGAGAGTTCCAGGTCAGATGTTGGTCAATAATAAGACCTAGTGTTTTGTGCTCGCTAACGTTTTCTATCTGTGATGTTTCTGTACAGAGCCGAAGTGTTGTTTTTGTTGCCTTTTGAAGTTTCTGTCTTGTTATGAGCATTGATTTTGTTTTATCGGTGTTTATAATCATGCCATTATTTTTGCTCCATCTAATTAAATTGTATAACTGGACCTGAAGAGTTGATTCTAGATTAACACAATCGTAGTCACTGGTGAAGACTGTGCAATCATCGGCAAAAAGGTCACAAGAAGACTGTTTAAGATGAAGTGGAAGATCATTGATACAGATAGCAAAGAGCAATGGGCCTAGAATAGAACCTTGCGGAACACCAGTGTCAACTGTAACAGAATTTGATAGATTTACTGGGAGTAAGGGGTGGGGGAGGAAGGAGCCTAAGAAACGAAAAAAATGAGCAGAGCTAAGTATTTTAATGCAGGGGTTCATCCAGAGTTTAAAAAAAAAAACATTCCAAAGTTCCCCGGGAGCGAAAAGGTTGAGAAACCCTGACCTGACATCTAAAACGTGTGTTCTATCAGCGTACAAAGCATAATACGTGAGATGAATACGAGATATATATTCTCTTTATATACGAACAAAAAATTGCCTTTTTTCTCATCACATTTCTTCTTATGGTATTGATTTCATGTTGCTCATGCTTCATGTGTACATTGTTCTTGTGTCATATTGTGACATTATTTCTGCTCTCTCTTTGCTTTTTGTTTATTGCGAAAATTCTGTTCATTTTTTGCATACATAATCTGTGTTTGTATTTATTGCTATATCTGTTTGTTTGCTTCTGCGTATAACAGTACATCTAGCCGGGTCTTTAAATAATAATATTGCTGCTGTATTTGTATACAAGATTTTCATAAATCCAAACATTTGTTCTTATGTAATCATCTCTTTTATGTAAGCACCATCTGTTATGTAAGCAATACTTGTTACGTGATCACTATCTGTTATGTAAGCATCACCTGTTATTGTGAGCACCATTTAGCTTCATGTGTTATATAAGCACTATCTCTTATGTAAACATCACCTGTTATTGTGAGCACCATTTAGCTTCATGTGTTATATAAGCACTATCTCTTATGTAAACATCACCTGTTATTGTGAGCACCATTTAGCTTCATGTGTTATATAAGCACTATCTCTTATGTAAGCATCACCTGTTATTGTGAGCACCATTTAGCTTCAAGTGTTATATAAGCACTATCTCTTATGTAAGCATCACCTGTTATTGTGAGCACCATTTAGCTTCATGTGTTATATAAGCACTATCTCTTATGTAAGCATCACCTGTTATTGTGAGCACCATTTAGCTTCATGTGTTATATAAGCACTATCTGTTATGTAAGCATCACCTGGTACGTGAGCACCATCTGTTTTGTAAGAACCACCTGTTACGTTAGCATCGTCTGTTATGTAAGCATCACCTGTTGTGTGAGCACCATCTATTATGTAAGCATCACCTGTTATGTGAGCACCATTTTTTATATAAGCATCATTTTTTAAAGTGAGAAACATCTAGCTTCATGTGTTATATAAGCACCATATGTTATGTAAGCACCATCTGTTATATAATCATCACTTTTTGTGTAAGCATCACCTGTTATGTAAGCATCACCTGTTATGTAAGCTCCATCTGTTATACAAGCACCATCTGTTATATAACCATCACTTTTTAAGTAAGCACCATCTGTTATGTAAGCATCACCTGTTACGTGAGCACCATCTGTTATGCAAGCACCATCTCTTATGTAAGCTCTATCTGCTATGTAAGCACCATCTGTTATATAATCATCACTTTTTATGTAAGCACCGTATGTTATGTAAGCATCACCTGTTACGTGAGCACCATCTGTTATGCAAGCTCTATCTGCTATGTAAGCACCGTATGTTATGTACGCATCATCTGTTATGTAAGCACCACCTGTTATGTGAGCTCCATCTGCTATGTAAGCACCATATGTTATGTACACACCATCTGTTATGTAAGCACCACCTGTTACGTGAGCACCATCTCTTATGTAAGCATCACCTGTTACATGAGCACCATCTAGCTTCATGTTTTATATAAGCACCAACTGCTATTTAAGCACCATATGTTATGTACGCATCGTCTGTTATGTAAGCACCATATGATATGTACGCATCGTCTGTTATATAAGCACCATATGTTATGTACGCATCATCTGTTATGTAAGCAACCTCTTCTATGTAAGCACAATGTGTTACCTAAGCATTATCTGTTATGTAATCACCATCTATGTAAACACTGTCATCTAAGCATCATCTCTTATATAGGCATCATCTGTTTTGTAAACATCATCTGTTATATAAGCATAACAGATTATGCTTACATTTAGATGATGCATAACACTTGTCCAAGATCGTATTCTACTTCATTTCATACCCTATTTTACCTTATTTCCAAGATCCTGTTCTACCTCATCTGTAAAATCCTATTTTACCTTATTTCCAAGATCATGTTCTACTACATTTCGGATACTCTACCTTATTTCCAAGATCATGTTCTACCACATTTCGGGTACTCTACCTTATTTCC